>JAJIBD010016539.1:0-32556 GCA_021461705.1 Cryptotis parvus | reverse complement strand
AAAGAAATCTTATGTCTTCAGAATCATTTTGATTTGTTTTTTTATCTCATGTAATGACAAAAGACTATACTAACAATATATCAAATCCATGTCTTTATAAAATACCAAATTATCAATTTCAGATTAAATATTTCACTTTAATCAAATGGTATTATTTTTCATTCTTCCAAATAACTCCACCAAATATGTAATACCTAATTATATAAACTAGTGAAGTGAAACCTATATTTTTCTCCACATTTATTGGAATTAGTGTTTAAATTATAATTTTTCCATACATTCATGCCAATGTAGACCTGGGGAACACTAGTAGGCTGATGAGAGACTGAATCTTGATTGTTAAATTATAGATATTTGCCTAAAAGTGACATTCTAGTTTTAAAAAGGAAGAAGACTACTGGAAATATGAGCCTATTATAAAAATAAAGAGAAAAAATGAAGACAGAGTATTAACTATATTGTTTCAGCTACACAAATGACTGGAAAATGAAAGTATTGCTGATAGAAAATGATCTATTAACCAGATGAATGGTAGAGGGCTCACTTTATTCATTCTCATTTATATTTTCTTTTATTGGTACTGTGGAGGATTCGTTGTTGTCACTGCTTATAAGTTTAAAGCATGTGGTTGGCTCAATTTGGCTTTAAGCATCATGAAAAATCAAATTGTTTCTGCCTTTCCCAGCTGTGTTTACCGGTCTGCATGATATAAAATGTCCTGTACTTACGGAGACAAAGGTATTTGTCCTGGGTTGTTACAATAATCCAGTTGGGCAGTATTTTAGAAGCAACAGAAATATTTATTTCACAATCTGGGGCTGAAAGGCTGAGATGAGAGTACCATTCTGGTCTAATTCTTCTGACGACCCTGTTCTGAGTCACAGACTTCTGACTTCTCGGTATAAGAACAGAGGAGGCCAATTAGTGCCTCAAAGGGGCAAAGAAAGCAGTCATAAAGGCTTCATATCACCAGCTTCATCTAACCCCTGACCCCTTCTCCACTTGAAGCCTCTGACTCTGCCGTCAGGTTGTGGGAGATAGGTTTCAACATAGGGGGGGCAGGAATGGGAGTTCAGGCATTTGATCCAAGATAAGATGTTGGGAACTTGGAAGAATGACCATGTCACTGGTCAGGTTTTGATTAAAAATAGTGTTAGGAAACTGAGTCAGATATTAGTTATACTATTGTCTGATTAACTATGTAAGATAGGTGTTATATTACAGTCATAAAACCTATCAGTAAAATATGTGTCTTGGAAATATTAAGCTTATCTGTAGTTAAATTGTTTGGAATGCATTCATTCAGTACTTATTTATTGAGTACTTAGAGTTTTCAAGTCATTATACTAGACAGTACTGAGGATACAGAAATGATTAATGCATCTCTTCCCTCTCTGTATGCTATTCTCAGTAATAGTGGTTCATGTACTTTCTACCTTTATTACCATTCTTAATGATATATTTTTAGCAGATAATTTTGAAGATAAGCTGGTTTCCTAGCGTGCACCAATAGCTGCTTGACTCTTTGTTATTCCTGCTTGAAGAGACAAAGGTTTATCCTTTCCTTGACATTTATGGCATCCCGTGTACCTGTGCTCCATGAAAGGTTATCTAAATCAAATTAATTCCAAATAGGTAATATTTAACATTAAAAATGTCAAAGGAAGGGTAGAGTTTTCCCTTAGGGTAACATTGAGTTGATTGAATTTTAACTAGGGACTGATGAATTACACATTCCATTTTCATTTTCAAATATTGGCTAATAAATACATTGACTGTAGGCACATTGAATTATAACTGTTCATCCTGTTAAATTTTAAACTTAATAATCAGATCAAAATATTTTCCAAAGTCATATGTAACTTTATCTTTCTAATTCTCAACACACATTAATTTGTAAGCTTTGTAAAATAATCCTTCATGTGATTATATAGAGTTAGAAACAAAAACAAAGTAGTTATTTATCTTAAATTAACAAAACATTAATTTTCCAATGTCAAATTAACTTAAAATAAAACTTATAAGATATTTTGGGGTTGAAGACAAGGATCTAAAATAATAGTTTGAGACACTTATTTGAAATTAATATTGTTTATTATTTCAAGTATATTATGTCCCAGAAAAGAAAGTATAGGTTAATTTCAAGGATTAACATACTTTTTTAATAATCTGACATATGATTTCACTTCTTCACAGAATATATATGTAACTTTGTTTCCTTTTATATATACATATAGAACTGTTTCCTTTTATACATAATAAAGGAAATATATATAAAAGGATATGTATATTATATACGTAAAGTAAACACAGTTATATATTTATATATGTATATATAAAAGGAAACACAAAGTTACATAGATTTTTATTGGAAGTAACCAAATGCAGGCAACAAAAGCTTTTGTATGGCAGTTGGTAACATCTCACATGGATTATAAAACAGAATAAAGGGCATTCTCAGCTGTTAGCATCTAAAATTGAGTTCCTTAAAATAAAGGTGCTGAAATTAAGTCAGTTTATGCCTCTTTTAAACTAACTATAGATACAAACTGTTCTGTATAAGTTTTTTTCAGCTCCCAATACCCCCTTCCTATATACTAGTCTCTATTATTTACCTTTGACAATTTTTGCTTTAGGGTGTCCCTAATTCCCAATAAAATATCTGTGGCACACATGAGAGGAAAATTTGAGTGAGGTAGAGGACTAGTTCTATCCTAAATCTTAATCTGTTTTGAGGAAACTGAATTATCTACAAAACGGATATTTGGTTTCTAAAATCAAACAGGGACCTTTCATGTTGTGCTGCTTGAAGCAGGTGTGATGCTGGCACCTGTCTTTCCTACTGTCCTTAGTTCAGAAATGCTTGGCCACAGCACACATTAAATTAGACAGTCAGTATCCTGGCGGGTGCTTTTTTTTTACCTAGCCAGAGTGGTGTCTATAACCCTTTGAGATCTTTATCTTATTTTCAAAGAAATAGCTGAAAGAAGAAATGGGAGTAGGTATGTGAGGGGGGAACATCGTGTCCCTGGACAGAAGGATCTCACACACACTGCAGTTGACCACCATAGATATGATGGTGTTGGGATCATTTTGAATTCTGGCTGATCGCCTTTTATACTCCATCCTGTAATACAGAACAGCATTTAGAAGTGAGCATGAAAAATAGAAAACCTTTGTGTTTGGGGCGTGGATGCTGGAGAGATAGTACAGCAGGTAGCTAGGGTGCTTGCCTTGTTCAATCCCTGGCATCCCACACCATCCCTTGACCACCACCAGGAGTGATTCTTAAATGCGGAGCCAGAAATAAGCACTGAAGATTGCCAAGTGTGGTCCCAAAAATAGAAGCAAATAAAGTAGAAAACTTGGTTTTGGTAGTCTTTAATTGTTTTTGCTTGATTTGGGGGAGGTCATACAGAGAGATACAAGGGCTTCTTTCTGGCTATGTTTAGGGATCACTTCTGCTATATTATCTTTCCATCTCTGATGCTATTTTATAGTCAGTAAATACTACAGAATTGTATGTTCACTAATTCAAGGACATCATCAGTAGTCAACTCTGAGAATAACTCATGCCGTGAGAGAGATGATACTCTACACTTCTTCCTCTCAGCTGAGTCCTCCAAGATGTCTTATTTTCACAGCCAAGCCAACAAAGAGAAGTTCATCTAGCCTAACTGCCTCAATTGTGTTGATGACATTATTTTGAAGTCATCTGACTTAAAAAATTGTTTGTTTTCCTTAACTTTATTTTCTTTCCAACACATATTATCTTGTCCTATCGTCCTCAAATTCCCTTGAATGCACAAATTTCTTTTCCCAAGACCACCATAATAATGCATATCCTTATTATGTCTTAATAAAATGAATAACTTATCTTTGAAATTCTATTTCTGATCTAGATAGTCATTTCATCCCTTCTCCGTCTGACCTTATCTGATTATTTGTCATAACTCACAACTCTCATTATGTCACTACTGCTTATGTTTTCAATTTCTTTCTACTGCAAACACTGAGGAGCAACAAATTGCTAGCCAGATAGGAACCAATCTATATTTTCTATCTCGCGATTTTCATGTTCCATGAAGAAACACAAGGAAAATAAATTAGGATTTGCAAACTAGCTCTGTAAGATGTAGTGGGATGAAAAAAATTACATAAATGATATCTATGCTTATGGCAATATTATTATTCTGACTTTATAATGATTTCCAGATTTTTAGACTTTGGATTATTTTGATTAAATGAATAGTCAGGATTGCTTATAGTAGGCATTCATCACTGCAAGAAAAAATAAGACTTTAATTTGTGACCAATAAAAGTAGAAAAATCCCATGTATATATACACTTGAACTGCTTCTTTGTAATACTGAACATTCTTAAACTATAAATTTACTATAGATCTTACTAAGAAGCAGTAATAATGAACATTGTCATGGTTCATAACACTTCAATAGCATTGCAAACTCTATCACAATGAATAAATAGCCCAGAAGTCATTGAATGGGGTAGAGAGAAAAAAAAAGCTTAAATATGTGTGATAAGACAGCTTTAAAATAGGAAATATTTCTGGGTGACACTGAAATATGGGAGATTAAGCCTAAGCTTAATTTTATTTTTTTAACTTATATGAAATTAAAGTATTACAATTATTGGATCTACTTTTATTCAAACTCATGGATTCAACCTCCCAATATAAAAAGATTTTGTCTCTTAAGTTTCACCTAATGGAAGTATCTTTTTGTTTGTTTGTTTGTTTGTTTGTTTTGCTTTTTTGGGTCACACCTGGCGATGCTCATGGGTTTCTTCCTGGCTCTGCACTCAGGAATTACTCCTGGCAGTGCTCAGGGGGACCATATGGGATGCCGGGATCGAACCTGGGCCGGCACAAGCCAGCTGCATACAAGGCAAACGCCCTACCCGCTGGGCTATCGCCTCCGGCCCCTAATGGAAGATTCTGACCCTTCTCTTTCAGGCTTTCCCCTGCCCCAATCCTATTCATCTTTCAAGTTGTTCATTAAATAATTCTAGACTGCTTTGTCTTGAAGAACTTTATCAGTATTCGATTATTATTTTTGGCTTTGGGGCCACACCTGTCTGTACTCAAGATTTACTACAATCTTGTGGTTTGGGGCCCCGGCCTTGCAATAGGGGATGACATGGCTTGCCAGGGATTCAAGCCAGACCTGAGCATGCTAGGCAAGGACCGTATTTGCTCTACTATCTCTCCAGGCTAATCTCTAGACTCTGGTTTATTCATTACTTTTTCAGTCTCCCATTCAATGTTATGTCGCAGTTTTTTTGTTTTTAAACTGTTTCATTTGTGTTGGCAAATACATACACACACACACACACACACACACACACACACACAAAAAATATATATATATATATATATATATTGCTTTTGCACATTTTCACATGATTATCAGTATAACTGCCCTTATGTGGATGGAATGTCCCTTGCTACCCAACACCAACCTCTGCTGACACACAAACACACACAATGACATGCACACAGCATGAGACCAAGAGGTGAAAATTAACAGAGGGAGGAAAAACATCAAAAGACAAAGAAACCACAAGCATGCCTAGTGCATGCCTTGACCTCCCTGCATGGCACTACAAACATGAATTCAAGAAAAGGAGGCAGTAACAACTCTGTCACCTCGGGTAAGCCCCCTTGAGTGTTCTTGGGTTAGAGTTTAAGGCAGTGAAACACCTGATTCCTAATTTCTCACTTTATCACATCTCTCAGCAGAGAGCGAATAGCTTGTTAGAGTATGATCAGCATAAGTAGTATTTTACCAAGCGCCTTCAAACTTTCCACACCTCATTTCACAAGCAATCAGAGTAACATGAACTCCTGCATCAGGGACAGGTCAGGGTATAACAGCAACAGTTGTATGGGGAGAATCCTCTTATGCCCTTTCTCCAGATGGAGTACTACAAGCCTCTCATACAGTTTCTCTGATCGGCCAGTGGAAGTTCCACACCCGTCTCAGAGCTAGATCTTAAAGGAGTCTTGGACATGAGGTACAAGGCCATTGAATGAGGCCCTTTTGAGGCCTGTCAGTTAGGTAGTCAAGAAGCTGCTCTGTTTCCAACTCAAGATACAGAGGAGCAGGGTTGTAAAATTTGTCATTATGTAATTTGGAAAGAAGTTTCTCTCTATAAAGAACTAATTATATGCCTTTGATGCCAGAATGATGCCTTTACTCAATATTTGTGATTTTTTCTTTCATTAATTCTTTTATTGATAATGTCAAAAATTATTAAGACCAAATCTATCTTATTTAAAAATGCTAGCATCCGGATATTATCCAGTTTTTAGCACAAAATATATTTATTAGTCATTTTATATTAAACACTTTCACAGTACATTTTATAAAAAATATTTTAAAAAATTTTATTATACCACCATGAGACATACAATTACAAAGGTGTTCATAATTGGTTCTTGGTAATACAGTATTCCAGCATCCATCCCTCCACCAGTGCCCCATTTCCAGCCACCAATGTACCCCACCCCTCCCGCCCAACCGCAGGCTGCCTCAATAGCAGGTACCCCCGTTTCCTCTCTTTTTCTCTCTGTCTCTCTGTCTCTGTATCTTTCTCCCTCTTCTTTTACACATTGTGGCTAGCCCTGCAGATATTTAGAGTTTATCACTTAAGTCTCTTTGTGTATATATTTCAATGGTAAGTTTTAATCTGCCATTACCATTTCCCACATTTAGTAAAACACTGGTATCTATATTCCATTAATGAATGCAGTCATTCTATATCTGTCCTTTTCCTTCTGACTAATTTCACTCAGTATGATAGTCTCCACGTCCATCCATTTGCAGGTAAATTTCATAATTTCATCTTTTCTGACAGCTGCATAGTATTCCATAGTGTAGATGAACCACGGTTTCTTTAGCCAGTTCTCTGTTCTCCGGAATTTAGGTTGTTTCAAGATTCTAGCTATTGTGAATAGTGCAGAGATGAATAAAGAAGTACAGATAGTGTTTCTGCTATGTGTTTTTTGGTCTCTAGGGTATATTCCCAGGAGTGTTATTTCTGGATCAAATGGGAGCTCAATATCTAGTTTTCGGAGGAATGCCCATATTGTTTTCCAAAAGGGCTGGACCAGTCGGCATTCCCACCAACAATAGATGAGAGTCCCTTTTTCCCAAAATCCACGCCAGCACCCGGTTGTTCTTGCTGTTTTGGATGTGTGCCAATCTCCGTGGTGTGAGATGGTACCTCATTGTTGTTTTGATTTGCATCTCCCTGATGATTAAAGATGAAGAGCACTTTTTCATATGCCTTTTGGCCATTCAATTTCTTCTTTTTTTGAAAGCATCTGTCCATTTCTTCTCCCCATTTTTTGATGGGGTTGGCTTTTTTTTTCTTGTGAAGTGCTACCAGTGCCTGACATATCCTGGATATTAACCCCTTGTCAGATGGGTATTGGGTGAATATCCTTTCCCACTCTGTGGATTGTCTTTGTATTTTGATCACCGTTTCTTTTGAGGTGCAGAAGCTTTTCAATTTTATATAATCCCATTTGCTTATCTTTGCTTCCATTTGCTTGGTCAGTAGTGTGTCGTCTTTAAAGATACTTTTAGTTTCAATGTTGTAGAGCGTTTCTCCTATGTTTTCTTCGATGTACCTTATAGATTCATGTCTGATATCATTCTCTTTCTCTCTTACTAAGGTATGTGGTTATTTGAATTTCTAAAGACATTTACTGAACACAAATGATGGTTCAGGTGTGAAGCTCGGTTGCGCATTCAGGGCTCTTCTAAATCCAATTGTATCGATCTTTAAAAAATAACAAACATAATAGATAAAGCAGATGTCTTCTTCTTCACTTTCCCAGTTTTCACAGCTAAGTTTCATGAAGTAAGTATTTGGAGTTTCTCACAACTGTGATTTTTGGACATTTTCCTCTCAGATACCAGAATTTGAGTCCAGATTAACTCTCACCACGTTCCACACCACAGATCCTTTATTCTTCCCAGACATGCATATTAAATATATATTTATATATGTGCATATATACATATGCATTTATGTGTATATATGCATACATGCATATGTTTTATGCTCTCCCTGTGCCCAGCCGCTCACGAGGCACCCAGGAGGGATGGCGGGTTCTAGCCCTGGCCCACCACCCCCCCAGCAGAGCCTTGCAACAAGCCAGACAACCCCCCCACTCCATGAGGGGCCTCCATTTTCCACATCCAGACTTCTCTCTCATCAGAACTCCACCCAGCAGACCAGCCTATCACAGCCCGGCTCGCATGGCCGCAGTTGCGACCGTGCAGCTCATCAATAAATGCTGGACTTAGAGATGACTACAAGAGTATGCTACCTGCATGGCAGAGCCTGTCAAGCTACCCGAGTTGTATTTGATATGCCAAATACCAGTAACAATTATAGACCTCATTCCGGAATGGATTGAGGCTCTTTATGTTCCTGGAGCAAGCAGATACTCTTGGGCTCTAGTAGCATGAGACAGGACATATGGAGATGTTACTGGGGCCCGCTCGAGTAAATCGATGATGAACGGGAAGACAATGATATGTTTTTATACATTACCAGCTCCTGGAATGTACTTATTGTTAGAGTTTATGACATAAATGTTTTAAGATATTTTCTCTAATTCCAAATTATATTTTAGTGTATCAAACATTAACTTAATCATGTCAGTCAATAAGTTGATGATATTGGTAAAAAATATTAAATCAGTATGAATTCAATTAGAAACGTTGATTTTATTTTAATAATTACTAACTATTGATGGACAGTAAATTTTAGATTAATTAATATTTCCATTTATAATTTATAATATTTACTTATAAATATTTATAAATATTTTCATTTATAATATGGAGATGTTACTGGTGCCCGCTCGAGCAAATCGATGATGAACGGGAAGACAGTGATACAGTGATTTATAATTTAAATTATGTAGCCGTTTTTGATTACCTGATCGAAAAGTTTAGTCTTTTTATCAAAAGGAAAACACATTTTTATTCCATAATGGCTTTATTTTTCTAGTGGCTAAATATATATCTCAATAGTTCCTCTTAGAAAAACTTGCTATTTCAGTCCTATTGATCTATATTAATTTGGGAAAAGAATGTTAGATGTGGGTCACAGTAAATAATGTGATTCCATCCTATGACTGAAGAGTGAGAGAATACCAACATACATACTTTGTGCTGTGACCCTTTATTCCTGCTGCTATGACTAAGGATCTGTCCTTCATGGATACAAAGAAGAATCTATTATTTAACCTGAAACACTTCAGAGATGGATCAGTTTTCTTTTGACTATTGTAAGAAAAATCATATAAAAAGTTTGCTTCAACTCTTGAAACAATGAAAATAATTCAAAAGCACTCACTTTAGAACTTTGTTCTTCATATCACCAAAATAATATGTTTTCCAGGCTGATCTTGCATTTTGAGTACTTTCTTCATCACTGAGTACCAACAACCGCCCCCCCCCCCCCAACTTTCCCACCCACCAGCCACATAGTAGTCTTAAGAGTAGGCCGGTGGCCCCCAGGTAATGCCAGGTATGGTCTCTGCAACTGATAACAACGGGAGGGAATGTATTTAACTTAAGCTCGCTCTGCTTAAAGATCAAAATAGGATTCCATGGATTTGAGCCCATCACTGTATCACTGTCTTCCCGTTCATCATCGATTTGCTCGAGCGGGCCCCAGTAACATCTCCATATGTCCTGTCTCAGGCTCATAGAGCCCAAGGCATCTGCTTGCTCCAGGAACATAAAGAGCCTCAATCCATTCCAGAATGAGGTCTATAGTTGTTACTGGTATTTGGCATATATATCAAATACAACACGGGTAGCTTGCCAGGCTCTGCCGTGCAGGTAGCATACTCTTGTAAGCATCTCTAAGTCCAGCATTTATTGATGAACCCGCGGCCCGCAAAGCCGGGTACTGATAGGCTGGTCTGCTGGGTGGAGGTCTGACGAGAGAGAAGTCCAGATGTGGAAAATGGAGGCCCTCATGGAGTGGGGGGGTCGTCTGGCTTGTTGCGAGGCTCTGCTGGGATGGTGGGCCAGGGCTAGAACCCACCATCCCTCCCGGGCGCCTCATGAGCGGCTGGTCACAGGGAGAGCCAGTAGCAGCTCTGCCCCATGTCTGTGAGTCTCTGGACCAGCATACCTGAGCCGGATTTAAGAAAGACTGCTGCAGGGTGGAACTCGATGAGCCGGGCGCTGATAGGCTGGTCTGTTGGGTGGAGGTCTGATTTGAGCCCATAGGAAGCAATAACAGGTCATAACAATTACTAGTACCAAAATCTCCTAAATTTTCAGATTCTGAGGATGAGATATTCATTTCAAGTTTTATTAAGAGGAAGTTTTGGGTGAATTTGCTGCCCGAGCCCATATGCTGTTTTAGCCCATGTGGCTGGAGCACATATGGCATCCAAACACATGTGTCACCCACAACTTCCCTCTTGAGATATGCACTCTTTCTCTCACTTTCTCTCCTCCTTGCGTTTCCTAAAACTAGTCTGTAGTAAAATCTGTTTTGCTTCAAAAATATTTATTTTAATTTGATCCAAATGTCAGAAAGAGTGATGGACAGATGATAAGGAATTGATTCCCACAATTAGGCAGGTTAAAATGTCTCCCAGTGAGCAGAATGCCAGTGGAAGAGCCAGAAGACTATCTTGTATGTCACGGCTTAGGCAGATTTTGGCCAAGTCACAGAGCATTATCTATAATAATTTCAGCATTTTGACACTATTGGAATTTGAATTTTTATCATCAAAAGATATCTTAAAACAATGTAAAACATAAGTTAGAATTTACTTTGAGATGTTATGTTGTGCACCTGTTAAAACATTTAATAAAATATATAGACAAGTGTAAATCAATACAACCCCATTAAAGGAATCACAGACACAAGAGACATGCATTTTTTTTTTTTTTTTTGCTTTTTGGGTCACACCCGGCGATGCTCAGGGGTTACTCCGGGCTCTGCACTCAGGAATTACGCCTGGCGGTGTTCGGGAGGACCATTTGGGATGCCGGGGATCGAACCCGGGCCGGCACAGGCTGGCCATGTGCAAGGCAACGCCCTACTCGCTGGGCTATCGCTCCGGCCCCCAATTTTTTTTTTTTTTGCTTTTTTGGGTTAAGAGACATGCATTTTAAGAAGAGAAAACAGTTAATAAAATAAACATATAAATATATATCCAATTTGAAAGTAATCTGAGAGTACATTTGTACCTCTGTGTTCAAAGCATCATGATACACAGTATTTCAAACATGGAATTATATCAGTGTCTATTGACATGTCACTTGATAAAGGTAAAGGTTCTGTGGTCCATATAATAAATGAAAGATAACTCTGAAATGAAGATGATACATGTGTAACTCTCTGATCTAGACAGGGAAGTGAAAGACAGTTACAAGATGGTTTAACTCATATGTGGCAAATAGATAATTAAAGTAAACAGATTGATGACAAAGAACAACAAAAACAAACTTCTAGCCTTGACAGAACCCATGGTGGTTAATGGAGGGAAAGGAGTTGAAGTATGGGCTGGAGGAAAGGATAAAGGGATCCTTTGGGTGTTGAGAAACCGCCAGGATTTTGGTGGTCTCTGTAGTGAATATACTCAGAGGTGTCATGACCTTGAAGCTGCATTATTGTAAGTTAACGATATCACTATCACTATCACTATCACTATCTTCCCGTTAATCATCTATTTGCTAGAGGGGGCACCAGTAATATCTCCATATGTCCTGTCTCATGCGAGTAGAACCCAAAGGCATCCGCTTGCTCCAGGAACATAAAGAGCCTCAAACAATTATATTAGGTCAAGAGAATGACCTAATACCAATGTTACTGGTATTTGCCATATCGAATACTACACGAGCAGCTTGCCAAACTTGCTGTGCGGGTGGCATACTGTTGTAGTCACCTCTAAATAAAGTATTTATTGATGAACCGGCGGCCACTATCGGCCGCGCTAGCTGGGCTATAATAGTCTGGTCTGCTGGGTTGAGTTGTGACGAGAGGGAAGTCCGGATGTAGAAAATGGCGGACCCCATGGAGTAGGGAGGGTGGTCTGGCTTGTTGTGAGATTCTGCTGGGGTGGCAGGCCAGGGCTAGAACCCGCCATGCCTCCCAGGCGCCTCATGAGCAGCTGGGCACAGGGAGAGCAAGTAGCAGCTCTGCCCCATGTCTGAGAGTCTCTGATTCAGCATACCTGGGCCAGATTGAAAAAAAAAAAACTGCTGCAGGGTGGCTGTCGATGATCCGGTCTGTGATAGTCTGGTCTGCTGGGTGGAGTTGTGACGAAGAGGGAAATCCGGATGTAGAAAATGGCGGGCCCCATGGAGTAGAGAGGGTGGTCCATGCAAAAAAAGGAAAAGCAAGAATCACAAAACATTGGTTTTAACTGCAAAATTGTTTTGTGCAACAAAGCAAAAAAAGGACTATTAAAGTTGACCTATGAAAGTTCTAGCCTGAAATCAGTGGCTTAACCCATGGGAGTTTAATTCTGAAAGGTCACCTGTGATCAAGAAGGGAAGCAAAGTTTTCTTCTCCACATTTCTCTGGAGCATACACATGATGTCTCTTCTCCCTGCATTGTATTGGACTGACCTCTGCTCTATTTTTACCAGATGCCAAGATCTGGGACCCAACATAGTATAAGCGGACAACTGCTTTCCTGCAAAACCTTTGAGCGTGGGCTAGGGATCAGGGAACACCATTAGCAGTGTTGATGATTGATAGTAAGAGAAAAAAAAAGTGACAGACACATTCGAATGGAGGAAATGTACACATAGGATGTGGCCCATTTGAATTTGTTATACAGGATGAAAGTGATGCTCTTGGGAGCCAAGGAGATTGTATAGTGGGTAGGGTGCTTGCTTTGCATGTGCCTGATCTGGATTCAATCCCAGACAAACAGTACACTCCTCTAGTACTGCCAGGAATGATCCATGAGTTCAGAGCCCTGATGATTGATGGCTTATGGAAGAAGAAAATTTCCTGAAGTCCCATGTCTAGTTTGGACATTGAACCAGTGTTGAAAGACAGCACATCTAAAATGGACAGGCAGAGGATGGGGCAGAGCGAGACTGGAGAATCAGAACTAAGCCACAGCTGTCTGGTGAAAGGTAGACTCACATGTATTATAAACACTGGAATTCTGTAGAAAATGTTCACTTCACTTGTATCACTTGTCTTGCCATTGTTCATCAATTTGCTTGAGCAGGCACCAGTAACATCTGCATTTGTTGGGAATGAGGTCCATTATTGTTACTGTTTTTGGCATATTGATTACACCACGGGTAACATTCAAGGCTCTGCCGTGGCTCTGGGTTCATCCCAGGTGGCTCAACATATAGTCTCATGCCTTAATTTTTGGAATGCAAAATTGCTTGGACCTTTTGTTATATTTAGAAATTTTAAATTTCTAATTACTAGGTATTAGTTTCAAGGAAATTTAAAAGAATGTCTGCAAATGTACAAATCTATAATCAGAACAGAATATGACATAGAAGTGGTTCAAAAGAAAGATAAACTTTTTATAAGTAGGTGAAGTATGGTGGAGTTTTGCTGGAGAACATTTGCTTTAAATAAATTTGCCAAAATCTTTTCTCTCCCTGAGTTGCCAACATCCCAGGAAGCCTTTTCTATTCCGTCCTTTCAGAAATGCTATAAAATGTTTGCAGCAATTCTCTGTAGAGTGACTTAAAGTTGAGGACTAATGCAGCCTTCTTTGCCATTACCAAAGCAAATGTGTTGAAGAGCGACTTCTGCATTAAGCTAGAGAACTGAGAACAAAGCAAAGTGTCTGGGCTAAGCAAAGCCTGTTAACTCTAATTAGCCAGCTTTGCACAGTTGTGATAGTGCAGCCTATTAATTAATAAGCAGAACAAAATCAATATTAGCTTTCTCTTGTTTTGTAATTCCTATTAGAGTTCTTATGTTAATTTGTTATATTTTAAAATGAAAATTACCTGCTTCAAAAGTGAAAAGTCCTATCCACATATTTTCAAAGAGAAAAACACTTATCAACCATACATGAACATGTACGCTATATATTTGAACCATTTTATTTGGTGTATAGCCAGTGCTAAACTTGTCATAATTCATTTGTTTCTTACTTTACTCATAAAGTAAGCCTTAGATTGAAATTAAATATAAGGAATATATTTTGTATAACTATTGTGCAAAATTAAGTGAATTTGCTCACTGTGGCTTTATTTTTAATGGTATACTTGTCTCCTGTTTCAAACATATGATTTATATTAAACTAAATACACCCATTCTGTTTTATAATCTGTAATCCATTTCTATTGAATTTTTCTATCATATGACAGATACACTATTAATATTTGGGGAAATCACATGCAGTCTTTATCAGGTGTGCTTTATCAGATGCACACTTCTTAGTAATATTTTTATTATTCAAGTGAAACAGTAGGTACTAGCAAACTAATGTAACAAATGCTTATACTTAACATAAGTTTTCATTTTCTGTAAGTGGTTTCAATATCAATACAATTTATCATTGGAATTTAATGAAAACTGCAAAAAATCTGTTCATGTGTATACTAGCTATGGTCATGTTGCCAAGCAGCTCAGAGACTCAAGCTTGAAGGAATTTCAGACTGTGGAGAATGACTGCGAGTAGGTTAGAGCCATAGAAAGAAAAGAAATTTGCAGCTATATCTTGTATAAATTCACTTGTATCACTTGTCTTCCCGTTATTCATCGATTTGCTCAAGCGGGGACCAGTAACATCTCCATATGTCCTGTTTCATGCTAGTGTAGCCCAAGGGAATCTTCTCACTCTAGGAACACGAACATCCTCAAACCATTTGTTCAGGTCATGGGAATGAGGTATACAATTGTTATTGGTTTTTGGCATATCAAATATGACATGTGTAACTTTACAGGCTTTACCGTGTGGGTGGTATACTCGGTAGTAGTTAAGAATCATATTCTTAACAAGAATATGATTAAGAAATTATATATAGGTAGATGCATCAGATCTCTCATTCTTAGTAAGAGTCCTCTCTGAATCTGTTGGGAAATGGGTTCTTTACTTTGGAGAGCACCAGGGGTAAAATGATTTTACTCCTGATCCTGTGCGAAGGATTGCTCTGGCAGTGCTCAGGGACCATGCAGTGCTGGGGTAATCCCAGACATCACATGGGCAAAGTTTGTGCTAAACTCTTTATGCCCTCTTTCTGGTCCTGCTGTGAAATGTTTGCATGGAATTATACTGTTTGACCATTGCATATTGGCTAATCCAACTCAAAGCGACATCAGGAACTCCTGGCTTCTCTATCAGAGATTAGAATGAAAAGTCAGTAAATAAATATTGTTTTGATATAAAAAGTAGTTTCAAGTAAGGTTTAAAAGTAGCCTTGTATATCCCAACTCATTCACTAGATCACTAAATCACTAGACATCCCATTGTTCATCGATTTCCTTGAGTGGGCACCATTAATATTTCCATTTGACCCTATCACGTGCCAGTGTAGCCCAATGGCATCTGGTTGTTTCAGGAATACAAAGAGCCTCAAATCGTTCGTTCATGGTCTTGACGAAGAAGTCTGACCATCTTGTAGATGGCGGCCATGTGATCTTTTGAAGTCCTGTGGATCAATTTTGGTATCCCACGGGACGTCAACTCATTGCTTTATCATATTCCTGGAATCTCTGTTTTATAAGAGTCAATTTATTCTTCAGATAATCACAGTGTTCTTTTTTTTCCAGAAATGTAGGATCATTCTTTTTTCTCTTTAACTCTTAGTGGATTCTTGAATTTCTCGCATGTTCCTGGTGGTGTTCTGAGCGATGGAGCAGTTGTCTCATCACTGCTTGTAGCTTGTCATGCTTCCTCAGGGTGGCCTACACTTCAGCGGACAGCTCTTTGTACTCTGAGAACTGATCTTGGAACACAGTTTTGTAGTGCTCCCTTGTATAAATTAGGGTTGAAAAGGAATCCTTAAAGTTCAATTTTTTTTCTTTTTTGGGGTCACACCTGGTGATGCTCAGTGGTTACTCCTGACTCTGCACTCAGGAATTTCTCCAGGCGGTGCTCAGAGGACCATATGGGATGCCGAGGATCGAATCCTGGTTGGCCACATGCTAGGCAAATGCCCTACCATTGTAATATCACTCCTGCCACAAAATTCAATTTTTATATTCCATCAAAATTCCATCCTTGATCTTCAAATCCAAGTCAATCAGAATGTGCAACTGAAGCATTGGCAAGTGATTTACCAAAAAAAAAAGAGATAACTTATAATCAGAAATCTTTTCAGACAGTTTATTATTTAGTGAAGCCTAATTGTCGCTGATTATTCAAGGTGAAGTGATAGAGCCAACCTCAGATTTCGCCAAGCCCCTAATCCCATACGGCCCAACCTCACCAAGATGCAGATCTTCAATCTGGTTTCATTTTAATTGTTCAGCCACTTTGTTAACTAGGAGAATTATTGGTCAACAAATTCATCAAGACACTAAGACGTTTGTATGCTGCCTAATGTCGAAGCAACTAGGAGGTTGTTCTGTCCTCCGCCCTGGCTTTTTCAGCTTAAAGCCTGGCATAGAATGTTCATTGGCACAGACTCTGGGTGTGTTCCTCAATGGCTCTGGAGTCACATCAGCGATCAATTGCTGAGCTGAAAGATGGCAGTGATAACCTGTACTTCAGAGAATTGTTGCTGTCTCTCATTATGGCTGGAGTGTCGGTGCTTGTCCAATAAAGTAATGGTTGTTGTAATTAATTTTTATTCCCTACCAAGCCAAACAAAATCAATATCTGGCAGTAATAATCAGTGTTGCATTTTGTCTTCTATTCATTAAGGGCTATTTGCAGATCATTTCTAAAAATGAAAATAATTCATCACAGGACTGTCACCTATTACATGAAACCAAAATACGGATATTTAATTATCCATTAAGTGGTTATTGGTTGAAATAGTGACTGAGCTTCTGGAGGGAGTATTGATAGCTTGAGCTCCTAAAGAATGATTTTGGGATTACTTATGCCTCTGTTGTCCCAACATACTTCAATTCAGAGACAAATACAACCAGTCCAAAAGTTGCATAGAAATTATCTCACTGCTCTTTTATTAGTGAATGTCTCTGAAACAGTATGTCTCTTCTCAGACTTCTTTCCTTCTAAATGGTTCTACCCTGAGCCTTTTACTGTTGTCAGGCTGGATTTGTAATTTGCTTTCTATAACCAATTGTTCATTTTAATGAAGATGGGAGAAATAGAATTGAGGGTGAATTTATTAAGCATAATTATCAAAAGTATAAAAATTATGTGATGGGCTCAAAGAAAGAGGCCATGTAAACAGTAGAATGAAGAAAAATGAAAGATTCAGTAGTCTTATAGTTGACTAGGGAAATCTGTGCTAATATATCAATGGGTATACTAAACATTACTTGCAAATCATCACATTAGTTGAAGAAGGATGAAAAAGGAAAACCATGAGCCAAATGTTAAAGGGGTTAGGGAGTTAGAGGGTAGGGTGCTTGCCTTAAACAAGGCCTTCTCAAGGGAACATGTGTGAATAAATGTCAAAAGGTCTGATACCAACATAGAACTGAGCATTAAATACAGACAAAAAATGCAAATGATGGCTTCTAAGTGTTCATAGTGCAACCCACAATGTGTACGAGAAGAAAGAGAGAGAGAGGAGAGAGAGAGAGAGAGAAGAGAGAGAGAGAGAGAGAGAGAAAGGGAGATAAAGAACCTGCCATTTAGGCAGGACGTGGGAGGGGGAGGGGAATTGGGGACATGGGTGGTGGGTGATGGGCACTGGTGGAGGGCGGGTGCTGAAACACTGTGTGACCGAAACCTCCAAACGTGAACAACGTTGTAATTGTATATCTCACAGTGGTATAATAAAATGTTTAAAAAAATTGAAAAAAAAACAAGGCCTTCTCAGATTCAGTCCCCAGTACCCTGTCCCTCAACACCTATAAATGTGATCCTGGAGCATAGAGTCAGAAGTTAACCCTGAGCACTGTTGGGTATTGCCCAAAAGTTCATAAGAAAAATAAGGAAAAATGTGAATCAAGATAGAAGTTAATCAGGAATTGTAAAACTGATCACAGTGAAATAAAATAAAATAATCAAGATAACATATTTTAAAGAAACAGTATATTTAGAACTTTTTAAAGCCTATGTGTGCCAAGAATAGCTACAATATAAATATTAAATATTTAGAACCTAATGATCATATATTACTAAAACTAAGATATATCATCAATATTGTTGAGAAAATATGGATCCGGCCACTTCAGTAAATATTGTTAACAACATAACAATAGTATATAAGGGAAAAACAACTTAGAAAATCTAAATATAGATTAAAACTATATTGTAAGCCAGTATTCATATTGACTGTTATTTCCTGAAACACTCATATTAGAAAAGAAAGACTAAAATGATGTAATAACAACGTTAAGGAATAGAACAGGAAATTCAACCCCAAGAATGTAGAAAGAATAAATAATAAAGAGAACATATTATCTTTAAATAATAAAGAAGATCCAAGCACCATAATAAAACTACTAAAGGACAGTTTCTTTCTTTTGAATATTACATTGAATATGGTATTTCTGACACATATAATAGGTAAATGTCTCATCTAAGGAAAGTGTAGAAAACAATGTTTTACATTGGCTACCTTTAAAAAATTATACTTGCTATTTTTTCCTGGTAAAAATGCAGACAATCATATTAACATAAAAACACTAATATTTTGCTCATTTTCACTCTATCTAAAAGACAAAGAAAAATGATCCCTTGTATTCTCTAGTTGAATTATAGAAATAGCTCAAAATCATGTGCAGAATATTATACTCAGAATTGTGAACATAGAGCATATATCAGATGACCAGGAACTGCATGTAAAGAAGGAAGCACTGTGGCCTTTAGAAGTCTTCAGAGAAAATGCCCCCAAACTGAATGACTGTAATGCAGTTAAACAGGAGTAAATTGTACTTTCACTAATGTAGTTTTCAAATTTAAGCAAAACTATTAAAAACATGTAGGGAAAAGGCATGTATAGCTTCCTATGCATTCTTTACTAGGTTGATCATTTTAATAACTGTTTTAGAAAAATATACAGTTTAGAAATTTCTCTAGGATTCTGTTGCCAGTTGTTCAAAGTTCATTGCTTCTGAAGATTTTCTTTGACTCCTTAGATGTATTTGTGGGACAGGAGCAGTAGTACAGCGGGTAGGGCATCTGCCTTGTCTGCGGCTGACCTGGGTTCGATCGCTGGCATTCCATATGGTCCCCCAAGCACTGTCGGGTGTTCCTGAGTGCAGAGTCAGAAGTAACCCCTGAGCATCACTGGTGTGACCCAAAAAAAAAATAAAAATATATATTTGTGACCTAGTGCTACTAAATCTATTGTCTGGATATTGTCAATCATAGGCATATGTCATAGAACAAAATTAGTTTTTGATTTGGAAACTTAGAATGGGTATAAAAATTGGGAAAAAATAAAAAAGGAGAATTACTGTCCCTAGTATGGTGTAAACCAATATAAATAATCCATTAGTTAAATATTTTTAAGAGGTATGAAGTAAGTACTTGGGAGGTTTGTCTGCATAAACATTCTTCTTGAATCAGAGATAGTATAGAAGTAAGGTACTTGCTTTGGATGCAACTTGGCCCAGTTATATCTCCAGTATCATATATGATCTCCTTAGTGTAGCCAGGAATCGCTCCTGAGCAGACAGGAGTAGCCCTTGCATACTCTGTGATGTGGCCCCCAAAACAAGCACAAAACATATAATAGTTCTTTTCTTAATGTGCCACAAAACAAAATAAGAAGTTTCTATGTATTTTGCTATGTCTACTATCGTACTGATACAAAATGAAAGTGTCCTGAATATAGGCTGAATTATAATATTCTGAATATTTGAATGTCAAGACAAAAATGTGTTGGTTGTTCTTTGGGTCATTATTGCTTGTCATCTGCGTACAGTTTCTATCACGGTGAGCAATGACTATGATATTCACAATGTAGTGTGTTGTCTGGAGCGCTACAGTTTTGATGTGCACTTTCATCACGCCAGTACCTAAAGGAAAAAAATATTAATTTGACTGCTTTGCATGACTTTGCATGGCAAGAACATATCACCTTGTCAGTGCAGCGTCTTCATTGATGTGGCAAGCTAGAGAACTGAAGAAACATTAAACTGTGTCACTGTGAGCTGGATTAAATTACTGAAGCAGTTATACTTGGAAAATGCTTTGTGAAAGAAACATGGCAAATGTTAACAGAACAGTTTACTTTTCTGGGGAAACCCCGTTATGATAGATAAAGGACTAAACTTAAGTGATATGAAAAAAAATAGTACATTTACCTGCAGGGTTGAAGATGTACATATCAGATACTTTACTGTTCTTTTTTATTATTGTAACTTTGTGATCTAAAGAGGTGTTCATAATACAATTGTTTAAGTCATGAGATGTCCCAACACCAATCCCACCACCGGTGTAACCGTCTCTCCTCCATTGTCCCAGTTTTCCCACCCACCTCCAAAGCCTGGTCCCTTAAACACAAAACAAATTTATATCATATTTCTTGCTCTAAAAATAAGACAAATGATTTGAATTATCTTAAAAATGAATCAATATAAGTCAGTTTGTGATTGTTATATCTCATAGTGGCATTACTGAAGTCATTGTCTGAAGGTTTATTTACTGAGCTGATTGTATCTGGTTGAGCTTTTCTGTGTCAGTGTTTTTAGCTCATTGAACTTGGAGGATTTCTATGCATCTTGCTCATAGATTTTGCTGTTACTTCTACTGAACTCTTAGTACCGTGAAATTTGGCAGAGATGTCAAGCAGCCGTATATGCAGAAATGGCCTGAGTTTTCAGCTCAGAGATTGATCAACCTGGAATTATTTGGGGACTTGTTTGGATGCAGGCCGTGGAATGGGGAACAGTGCATCAGATACACTGTTCTAAGTGAGAAGAAAAGTAAAGGGGAAATAAAGAAGCATATGGAAAGATTTCAATGATATTTCTCGAACCAGAGATTCAAGGAAAGTTGAGGGAAACTGTGAGATGATTAGTGCCTTTTCATTCCTTAGGTCTTGTGAATGGGAAATCAGATTCTGCAGAAGTTTCATTCATAGTTTCCAGAGGGGATAAAAACAATCTAGTTAATACTAGGTTCTCTTTTGTTTCTTCACATATAGCCTATATATCTCCCAATAGCTCAAAAGCTCTTTTCTTTTCCAAAGTCTTTAAATGTTGTAAAGCCAACATTCTCCCACCAAATCCAAACAGTACTGTCATGGCAAAAAGGTATAAATGAGATTTAAGAATATGGCCAATTCTCCCACCATATTGTGGTAATTTCCAGCTTTAACAAGACCTCCTGATCGAATTGTCTATTTCACAGTGGTATTATAAAATATTAAAAAAAATAAAATGAATAAAATTAAAAAAAGAATATGGCCAATTCTGTTTTTAAGATGTATAAAGTATGAATGTATACCTCTGTACATTTTGCTATATGTAGATCTAAATAATTTTCTATATATATAATATATTTGTATATATAGATGAGATATATATATACATTTACATATCTCATATATGTATATATTTCACCAGTTCTTGTTCCTGCCAGTTGTTAAGTTAGCATGATAACGTGTGAGGAAAATATGTGGATGTGGGAATGTCCTATCTGATCATGTATAAACCCGATTACAAGGCCCCTAAAATAGTTTTCAATGATCTGTAACTTCTGAGAGCTGGGTTCATATTTTTTGCAAAGGAAGGATATGAATGTGAATTAGAGAGGAAACCAAGCTGACTTTCTCTCCACTCTCTAATATGGTGAAACCACAGAAGGGTTCGAGGCCCTCCCTCTGCTTTGCCAATGCAGCTTCCTCCTGCTGGGGAAGGGTCCCACTGCCCTTGCTCCCTGTCCTCTTCCCTCAGGTGCCTGCCTGGCACCAATTCTCTTGTACCTCTCAGGATTGAAATCTTGCCTGTAGTGTCCCAGACCCTGCAATTTTTTAGATGTGTGCCAGTTTTATTTTATTTTTTGCTTTTTTGGGTCACACCTGGCAGTGCTCAGGGCTTAGTGCTAGCTTTGCATGCAGCAATGACTCCTGGTGATGGTTGAGGGAACATATGGATGCCAGGATCAAACCAGGGTCAGCTGCATTCGCGGCAAACACCCTACTGACTGTGCTGTTGCTCCACACCCCATGCTCTGTGACTCATTTGACTTCCTTCCTCCTCCCAGTTTTCCCTCTCTTCTCCCTCTTCTCCCTGTATTTAAACTAGTAGTTCTCAGTTTTTATAACAGCATCAGCATCTAAAAATGAGTTAAAATAGCTGATATCTGATCTCAGCCCAGAGGTGCTGAATAAGGAACTCTGGGGTAGCACCCAGTGATGTGCGATCTATCCAGTAATCCGGGTTCTTTGGAAACAGGCTGAAAAATAACTGACTTTTTCTAAATTTTAAATCAACACTTTTTTGCCTTCTGATTTCACTAGTGGATCATTTTGTTTTGTTGTGCCACAGACCTGCAATTATAACCAGGATGGTTTTCGACCTTTCTACACTTATCTACTAACACCAATTTGTGGATCAATGGTAAAAGACCACTGTTTTATTTTATTTTATTTTTTTACTGTGCAAAATACTTTATTTTATATAAATACCGACTTACAAAGATGCTAATAATACAATTGTTTTAGGCATTCAATGTTCAAACATCAGTCTGACCTTCAGAGTGACCTTCCTCACAATGATATCTTTCTGGGATGAGTTGGCTGCTTTTATTTATATTTCCTGCCTGTAAAATCATTCTAATTTAGTAAAATCTAATATTTTATTATTTATCATGTTTAAGTTCAAGTACCAAAAAACATTTCAACAATAATATATATTGCATATTTTAAATATATTTTGAAAGACCACTGTTAAATGACAGTTATCAAGTCAAATTCAAATAGTAACCATGAGTCTGGCAATTTGGCAACATGTAATGGCTGACTCCCTGGAGACACTGAACTCACTCTAAGTAAAAGTATTAACTGTATCACTGTCTTCCCGTAGATCATCGATTTGTTCGAGCGGGCACCAGTATCATCTTAATATGTCCAGTCACATGCGAGATAGCCCAAGGGCATCTGCCTGCTCCAGGAACATAAAGAGCCTCAAACCATTCCATCAAGTCATGGAATGAGGTCTATAATTGTTACTGGTATTTGGCATATCAAATATGACACGGGTAGCTTGCCAGGGTCTGCCGTGCTGGTGAGATTCTCTTGTAGTCACCTCAAACCTCGAGCATTTTTTGATGAACCCACACGACCACAAAACAGCCACATGTGCCGGGCTGTGATCAGCTCTTCTGCTGGGGGGAGCTCTGAGGAGAAGGGGGAGTCCGACAGCACAAAAAAAAAAAAAAGATGGCACCACTGGCTCATGGTGTCCGGTGGCGAGTCCGCGTGTGAGTGACTGAGGCTCAGACTCCCAACCAGTTCCCTGTGCTCAGCCTGGCTGCTCCGGGGACTGGCTTCAAAGTATTAACTAGGGGTGTTTATTCCAGGATTATATTTTCTTTTTATGTTTTTGTAAGGGACAGAGAACAGCGAAGACTTCCTCCTTGTGTCAAATCTGTTTGGGAGGAGGAATTTTCCTTTGGATCTGGAGGCTTAACATGGTGCTAGAGTCAATGCAGTTGTTGGCTTAAGAGCTCGTGCCCTTGTGGAATATGCAGGCATATGTCCCTGCCTGGGTGCAAAGACATCAATCCTCCTAAATAAACTCCATCTCCCATGTCCACTGGGGACTCTGTCAGCAGGAACTAGCAATCCTTACAGCCACCAGAAAATGCTCTGTCGCTTTCTTATACTATAACAACATAGAGTTGTGTAAGAGCAACTGCTGAGTGACAAGGAGAAGCATTGATGGAAAATCCAGGAACAATGCCAAGGATGCCAAGGTACCATGTGGAGACCACAGCTCCCTGATTCCATGGAGGCGGTGATTTACTTATTCAGTGTTCCCATGTCACTAGAGGAGCCAAAATGTAAGGGCCAGAAGGTTTCAACTGCCCATTGTCTCAACTCTGTTTATGAACCAAGGCAAGAATTTTTTCAGAAGATGTAGAATAGCCACTAATATTAGTAATCCAATAATATCCACTCTCTACTCAAGGGGTGAAAAACGTAGTGTCATGATTAAGTGACATTTTTGAGATGTGTATATATTAAATATTTTAGCAGTCAAATTAAAAATCAAAATTATTGGGGCCAGAGTGATAGTACAGAAGGTAGTGTACTTGTCCTGCACACTGTTGACCAGATTTTGATACCCAGCATCCATATGGTCCCCTGAGCCTGCCAGAAATGATCCCTAAGCACAGTGCCAGGGGTAAGCTCTGACTGAGTCACTTGTCACTTGTCTTCCTATTGTTCATTGATTTGTTTGAGCAGGCGCCAGTAAGGTCTCCATTCATTGGGAATGAAGTCCATTATTGTTATTGGTTTTGGCATATGAAATACACCACAGGGTTGTTGCCAGGCTCTGCTGTGGCTCTGGGTCCATCCCAGGGGGCCCAGTCTTTTTCTATGTCAGCCATCAACCATACAGGGACCACGGGCACAGCCCTGAGTGTAGACAAGCCTGTCTCCTGTCTGCCACCCACCCGACTCAGCCAGGCACCGCAGCCACACCTGCAACACCTCGAGGGGCAGGCTCTGACTGAGTATAGCTCAAAATCAAAAACAAAACCAAGGATAAATATAATTTTAGTACTATAATGTTGGATTCTTAAATATTTTAAAATGTGAATTATTGCCTAAATTATTGAGGTAATTCTTTAGTTACTTTAAGATTTTTAAGAATGTCATAAGAAAAGTCATCTTTGAAATATTTTAAGACATTTGAAATACACCTTCATTACTTTAAGCTGCATGTAAGCAAAAGTGAATTCAGAGAGAAAATGTTTTATGTCCTAATATTTTCAAAACAACTGTTGATCTTTAAAACACTTTATAAGTTAGTAGTGATTACTTACATACAACTGGGAGATTCTTGTTTTAATAACCTATTCATCAATATTCCTTTCATACTTATTTTAATTCAGTATAAGTTACATCTTTAAATTTGTTCATAAAATAGAATATATAAAATATTTCAGTTACCACTTATAGGGAAGATGCAAGTAGCATCAAAATAAGTAAAAGCAAACCCAGAAATACCACCTACAAAATATGATTTTTGTATACTTAAGGGAAGTTTATTTATTTATGTTTATTTTATTTTATTTTTTTAATTTTTATTTATTTTTGGGGGGTCACCCGGCAATGCTCAGGGGTTTTCTCCTGGCTCTGCTCTCAGGAATTACTCCCTGGCAGTGCTCAGGACCATATGGGATGTCGGGGATCGAACCCAGGCCAGCACAGGCGGCTGTGTAAGGCAAACGCCCTACCCGCTGGGCTATTGCTCCGCCCCATTTTTTTTTAATTTTTTATTATACCACCGTGAAACATACAATTACAAAGGTGTTCATAATTGGTTCTTGGTAATACAGTATTCCAGCACCCATCCCTCCACCAGTGCCCCATTTCCACCACCAAGGTGCCCCTCCCTCCCGTCCCCCAGCCGCCTTAATAGCAGGTACCCCAGTTGCCTCTCTTTCTCTCTCTGTCTCTCTCTCTGTCTCTGCATCTCTCTCCCTCTTATTTTACACATTGTGGCTAGCCCGGCAGATATTTAGAGTTTATCACTTAAGTCTCTTTGTGTATATTCAGTGGTGAGTTTTTAATCTGCCATTACCATTTCCCATATTTATTAAAACACTGGTATCTATATCTTATTAATGAATGCAGTCATTCTATATCTGTCCTTTTCCTTCTGACTAATTTTACTCAGCATGATAGACTCCATGTCCATCCATTTGCAGGGTAAATTTCATAATTTCATCCTTTCTGACAGCCGCATAGTATTCCATAGTGTAGATGAACCACAGTTTCTTTTAGCCAGTCCTCTGTTCTCGGGCATTTAGGTTGTTTCCAGATTCTAGCTATAGTGAATAGCGCAGAGATGAATAAAGAAGTACAAGTAGTGTTTCTGCTATGTGTTTTTTCGGTCTCTAGGGTATATTCCCAGGAGTGCTATTGCTGGATCAAATGGGAGCTCAATATCTAGCTTTCGGGGGAATGCCCATATTGTTTTCCAAAAAAGGGCTGGACCAGTCGGCACTCCCACCAGCAGTGAATGAGAGTCCCTTTTTCCCCACATCCACGCCAGCACCGGTTGTTCTTGCTGTTTTGGATGTGTGCCAGTCTCTGTGGGGTGAGATGGTACCTCATTGTTGTTTTTGATTTGCATCTCCTGATGATTAAAGATGAAGAGCACTTTTTCATATGCCTTTTGACCATTCGAATTTCTTCTTTTTTTGGAAGCTTCTGTTCATTTCTTCTCCCCATTTTTTTGATGGGGTTGGCTGTTTTCTTCTTGTGGAGTGCTACCAGTGCCTGATATATCCTGGATATTAACCCCTTGTCAGATGGGTATTGGGTGAATATCCTTTCCCACTCTGTGGATTGTCTTTGTATCTTGGTCACCATTTCTTTTGAGGTGCAGAAGCTTTTCAATTTTATATAATCCCATTTGTTTATCATTGCTTCCATTTGCTTGGTCAGTGGTGTGTCGTCTTTAAAGATACTTTTCGTTTGGATGTCGTAGGCGTTTCTCCTGTGTTTTCTTTGATGTACCTTATAGATTCATGTCTGATATCGAGATCTAGAATCCATTTTTGATCTGACTTTTGTGCATGGCGTTAGAAGGGAGGTCTAAGTTCATTTTTTACACGTAGCTGCCCAGTTTTCCCAGCACCATTTGTTGAAGAGGCTTTCTTTGCTCCACTTAATATTTTTGCTCCTTTTATCGAAGATTAAGTGGTTGTATATTTGTGGAGTGCGTTTCAGGATACTCAGTTCTATTCCATAGGTCTCGGGTCTGTCTCTATACCAATACCACACTGTCTTAATTACAAATGCTCTGTAGTAGAGCTTGAGGTTGGGGAAAGTGATACCACCCATCTTCTTTTAAGGGAAGTTTATTTTTTTAAAGACAGAGTTCCAGTTTAAACATTACACAATAACTATTTTTTGTTTGTTTTGTTTCATAAGCAAGCTTAAGTGTATATTCTGGTCATTTCCACCCCAAACACATTTCATGAATAGTAATTCCCTGCAATAATTGCTGATATGAATAATGAGCCTACGAGTCTTATTCTACTAATTGGTCATGTAAGGATTCATTGCAATAGCCTCATTATAAAGCCGTACTAGCAATATTTTTATTATTCATTTATTTAAATTTGAAGCACAGGTTTGCAGTACTGTTGATGACAAGGTATCATACACACAACAGTTCGACACCACTAAAGTCCCCACTTTCTTCCATCATGGTCTCAGGATGGTCTCCTAGACATTCCACCCTTTGCCCTTGACAAGCTCAGTTCTATAGACCAGTTTTTAGGTTCTTTTTATTTTGAAAAATCATTCTCATATTCTTTTAATCTTATATATGAGAAACATGATACTTTATCCTTTCCCTCTCCCTTCTGATTAACTTCACTCAATATAAAACCTACTAGTTCCATTCATGAAGTACAAAATTGCATGAATTCATTTTTTGGACAGTTGAGTACTATTCCATCATGTGTATATACTACAGACCCTTTATAAAGTTATCTGTTCTTGGGCAAGATTTGCTTCTAGATCTTGGCTGTTATGAATAGTGCTGCAGTGAACATAGCTACGACTTTTTTTTTCTTTTGCTTTTTGGGTCACACCCAGCAATGCTCAGGGGTATCTCCTGGCTCTGCACTCAGGACTTACTCCTGGCGGGGCTTGGGGGACAATATGGGATGCTGGGAATTGAACCCGGGCTGGCATGGGCCTGCCGCGTGCAAGGCAAACACCCTACCCGCTGGGCTATTGCTCTGGCCCCAACTGCATCTTTTTGAAACAGTAATTTTTTGGTCTATGGGATAGATGCTGAAATATAGAACTGTTGGGTTGTGTGAAAACTCAAGCCTTACTTATTGAGGTGTTCATATGATTTTCAAAAGAGGTTGAACTATTCCACATTTCCAACAGTGTATTAGAGTTCCTTTTTCTCCATTTTCACATCCACCCTGTTGTTTTTGTTCTTTTTTTATGAATCGCCTGGTTTTGAAAAGATTTAATAGTTTCTCTGAAGCACAAATAGATATTTTTGTTAACAGAACTGGAACCACAGTTTAATCAAGAAAATTGCCAATCTGGAACATTGCATTTTGGCTAATTATTTCAGATTTTACCACTGTGCCATGAGGTGATGCCAAATACAGGTTTGCCTCACAAAATAAGGACTATCAATCTTTATAATTAAGAGTATTAAAATTTTACAGCAGGAAATCCCAGGCAAATAAATTTGTCCTAAAAGGTAGATATTAAGAAGTGTAAAACTTTCATTTTCAGGTAATACCCTATGAAAGCTAAAATAATATACTATGTTTCAAACTCATTTAGTAATTATTCAAACACATAACAATCTCCTGCTGATTTTTAAATGGATTATTTTGTACATTATGTGCTTTTCCTTCAATTAGAGCCATTTCTCAGTTTTGATTGAATAGAGTGTTGTTTTTTTATTTTTTTACAAGATTGAATTTTTTTTTTTGCAAGCTAAATGAGTTTCTCAGCAATTGAGGATGAATGCTGTGATTCTTCAGAGAAATGAAGGATGCCTGTTACAATTAGGCTGGAGAACTTCCTGGAGGGAAGGATGGGAGCATGTATGAGACTAACTCCTTTGGTAAGTTAGGAAATTAGTTCTGAATTCCCATTTCTTAAAAAAAAATGATTTCATCAATCCAGGAAGCATAGGATTAGTTACAGATGGCTGTCTCATTTCTAATATGAAGGAGTGGATTTATGTGAGAAAAAAATGTGAACACGCACAAGCCAGCCAGGTTTAGGCTCCTGAGGGGGAGTAAATCACCCCCAGACACACTCTGGAGAGCAGAAGCAGATCAGGTGACAGCGGGCTGGGCACCACTGTTGTCAAGGGACTTGGACTGGGCTTTAGAGGAACTGCGTCTCTCTAGTGCTTTCTACCACTTGTTTTTCTTCCTCTGGTATCCAGATATAATTTTTAGCATCTGCTTCTTTATCTTTACCTCTGTTCCCTCCCCGGTCACAAGAATTTCAAGGCGAACAAAAAAAAATTTTTATTTTTTTATTTTAAATTCACAAGAATTTCAAGAAGAACAAAAATAAAATTTTCAAGAAGAACAAAAATAAATTTCAGTGAAAGCATCTTAAACCTTGGGTTTCCCTGTAGAGCTACGTTCAGAGCCTTGAGCTGACTGAACTGTAATCTGCTTATAGGCAGGAAGAGTGAGCACGTCATGGATTCCATGGTAATAAGTGACACTACATCAGGAGAGAGTTGAACTATTGGCCTCACAGTCATATGCTAACTTGTGTTATCATCCAGTTTGCAGCATTCCTAAACTCTGGTTCCCTTTGGGTAGCACCGAAGGGTTAGGAGATGCTTGAAAGTTCAGCAGAAAGGTTCAAGTTTATGAAACTAACTTCCTTTCATGATGTATTGAAACTCAGGCTACCCAAGCCTTTACCCCATAGGGTACATAATCTTACATATAGTCTAAGCAGATGCATGTGTGCACTCCATAGACAGATACTATTTTTCTACCTTCCAATACTATTCAATATACAGGTAATTTGGGAAGGCTAAGTCTAGGAGAAAACAGGTATCAGTGTGGAAATCTTGGAAAGTATTTCACATTAGGCATTTATAAGAATTCTTTTAAAAATTCAGGAGTATGGAGTTGGAATGCACATACAAAATGATAGCACAAAAAATACATAGCATCCAAATAATGTAATTCCACATTTTGAGAATGAAGGGAAAATTAAGGGTGTTTTTAGTAAGTAAATGAAAATAAATGACTGAAATATGTCCAGTTATATGATTGAAGGATTCTCTGCTGAGATTATGTAAGTGCCTGCATTTAAATATTTTAGAAAAGTAAAGATGGACATAGAATGTAGAAAAAAGCTGACAAAGTCTGATTATCCAAAGATATGATCAATTTCAGCAAGAACAAAGAATAGCGACATGCATCCTATTATCAGCCAAACTTGTGTGCCTTGTTTTCCCTGACTGTTTTTTGTTTTTTGCAAGGATATTTCATCATTGTCATATGTATTCTCAGCAAGGAATATAAATAAGCTCACCCCTGTCCCAGTTTCTGTTATGTGGCAGCATTGGCCCTAACGAAACAATGCAATGAAGATGACTATAAAGAAATTCTTCCTTTACTTTCTTGCACAGCCAGTTTGTATTTTCTTAGTTCTATTTCCTATTACTGAAATATACTTTACATTGTTTCTACTTGTCACAGCATCTAAAGAGGTACTAATAATAATACTCTCTCCTGCCTAGATCCTGTTTAGAAAGAAGCTAGCCCTAAGCAAATGCAGGGATTTGGGGAAAGAGGGCGGGGGTTCAGATTGTGGTACTTTGGGACATCTTTAGCATTAGTATCACGGGGAAGGATGGTAAAATGAATGCAGAGATTGTCTGCACTGGGGTGGGGATGGGATGAGGAGCAAGACTAGGGAAAATATCAGAGGAGGGCAGCTTCACTCTCACAATCAAACTGCATAGACAATATCTTTTTTAAAAAAATTTTGTTGGTTTTATTAGCTTTTCTTTAAAAAGAAAGGTGAGATCCCCTCTCTTTGGTGGGAGACTTAGGCTCCCTTGTATGGTCTAAGTTCTGACCAGAGCTAGAGTTCTTTCATTATATTGGATTGTGTGGTAGAGCTTTTGTACTATTAAAAGGCTTTTGGAAATGTGCCCGGACTCGTGAGTTTTCATTCATTTCCCGGTGACCTCGAAGGTAGAAGAAAACTTCTGTCCTGATATTGTTGGGGGACCCCAGTGGCTCCCAACATCAAATATCCATTCAATTTTTATTCATCTCTCTTCTGATACAAATACTTGTGCTTAGTCAGAGTTGTTGATGGATACAGATATGATTCCATTTCCAACTAGCATTCAACTGTCCTATAGTGGAAGCTCTAAAGTGTTACTTTTTTCTTTCCTATTAGTACATTTCTTGAGTTTTGCTATAAGGAAAATAATCTATTAGTTTTCCTTTCCCTTTAGTGTTCTACTTTGTGTAAATATTGTACAATGGGTTTTTCATCATTTTCTTTTTTAAAGAAAAGATCTTTTTAGAAAAGCCTTTTGCTATGTACATTCCTATCCAATTACATATATATATAATATACTATATATCTCAAGATATATGGTAATATATAATTATATGCAATTGATATATATAAATGTATATTAATGTGCTAAGTTATGTATGCTATAATTAAATATTATATATATATATAACGGGTCCAAAGAAACCAGAAAGATAATATAGTTAGGGTACTAGGTATAGTTAGGGCACTTATCTTGTATGTAGCCAACCATGATTTAGATCCCTGGTACCCCATTTTTCCCCCTGAGATAGGCAAGGCGTGATCCCTGAGCACAGAAACAAGAGTAAATTCTGGGGGGCCGGAGCAATAGCCCAGCGGGTAGAGGCGTTTGCCTTGCAGCGGCCGGCCTGTGCCGGCCTGGGTTCAATCCTCGGCATCCCATATGGTCCCCCAGGCACCGCCAGGAGTCATTCCTGAGTGCAGAGCCAGGAGTAACCCCTGAGCATCGCGGGTGTGACCCCAAAAGCAAAAAAAAAAAAAAAAAAAGTAAATTCTGTACACAGATGGGTGTAATCAACCCCTACGCCATACCTCCTCAAAAGTAAATTAAAGAAGAAGAAAAAACCTATTTATTGCTCTAGCAGGAAACACATGCATAAATAAGGTTCTATGTTTTAACCAATTGACTAGAAAAAAACTTTTTGACAGCAAAATTATACAATGCCTTTCAAACACACAAAGGTTACTTTCAGTATTGTAGTACTAATTAAACAACCACTAATTTGGGAAAAAACCTTTATTTGGAAATATAAACCCAACCATTTTTCTACTGACTTCTAAAAACAATCATAGGAACAAATAAAAACGTTGGTGACTTTATGTATAATTATTAATTTTTAGATACTGTCAGAAAACCCCTCTAGGTACCATAAAATAATTAAATGCAATTCAGGTAATCAGCTATTTAGAAATTAATTAAAATGCCAGAAATAACAGTGGTGAAAGACTTTTGCTTTGGAAAACTGGAAATTGAGATATTACATAGAACTGCTATTGACAATAGCCTCAGTTCAGGAAGTTGGTTGATATATGCCAAAAACAGACATAAAAAAGATGGTGGTACTGGTGGTAGTTGTAAGCATTGCTGTCTTCCAGACAAAATAATACCAATTACTTCTACTACCCATACTTTAAGAGTTTGCTCAGAGGCCTCTCATCTGTCTGATATAATGTG
>JAJIBD010016538.1:0-54527 GCA_021461705.1 Cryptotis parvus | reverse complement strand
TACACTCACAACTAAATGGCTTTAGTTGTTGTACCTATTTCCTATGGTTAAGAACCCATCTTAAAACACGATACCACCTCTAACACAACAGCAAAACTGACCACAGGACCTAGTCTGGGGGAAGAAGGTTGTACACTGGGTTTGGGTGTGGTGTTGGAATTACGATATGGGAAGCAGTCATGAACCATCATCCCAAAAATGTTATAAAAAGATAAAAGGAACTCCCCATTTTTGTTTATTTAAATCACAATAACTTTCGTAAGATAAAATACACTTTAAATGTCATGTACATTTTTAACAATTGACCTTCTGTTACGTTCTGTATTATCTGAAAGTAAATGAAGTTTGCGTTATTCAGAATCTTTGCTAGTGTTCTTCTGGTATGATTTATACAAAATGTCAGTAATGACCAAAAGGTTAATGAGGATGTATCCACGCTGATAAGATAGGAATGAAACTATTACAGTTAGAATTTTCCAGTTTGGTTTTTAAAGACATTTCTAGTTACAGTGTTAGCAATAGTTGTCAAAGGATTTATTTGTTTGTTTGTTTGTTTGTTTTGCTAAAAGTAACCTAAGGATGCTATTTAAAATTTAAAAAAATCATTTCAAGAAAACAAGATAAAATTATTTTGGTATATATGATGTTTATTGCCTCTCAAGGTGTTGCAGGTGTGGTGGCAGTGCCCAGCTGCATCGACAGGTGGCAGACAGGAGACTGGCTTGTCTACACCCAGGGCTCTGCTCCATGGGCCCTGGATGGTGATGGTCTGACATAGAAAGAGACTGGGCCCCCTGGGATGAACCCAAAGCCACGACAGAGTCTGGCAAGCTACACGTGGTATATTTGATATGTCAAAAACAGTAACAATAATGGACCTTTTCCCAATGAATGGAGATGTTACAGTGCCCACTCGAGCAAATCGATGAACAATGGGAAGACAAGTGACAAGTGATATATGATGTTTAAAAATAAATGTCATTGGGTTGGAGCAATAGTACAGAGATAGGGTATTCCGTGCTGTTTGTGGCCAAACTGGGTTTGATCCCTGGGATCCCACGTGGTCCCCCCGAGAACCACAAAGAGTCATTTTTGGTCACAGAGCCAGGAGTAACCCTTGAGCACTGTTGGGTGTGTTCACAACCCACAGAGAAAGAGAGAGAAAGATAGGAAGGAAAGAGAGAGAGGGAAGGAGAGAGGAAGAGAGGAAGAGAAGAGAGAGAGAGGGGGAGAGAGGGAGGGCGAGTGAGATAGGAGGGAGGGAAGGAAAGACAGGAAGAGAGAGAAGAAAGAGGGGGAGAGAGGGAGGGAGAGAGATGAGAAAGAGAGGGAGGGAAGGACAGAAGGAGGGAGAGAGAGGAAGAGAGAAGAGAGACAGAGAGAGGAGTAAAATTTGTCAATAAAAGCAGAAAAAAGAGAGTCCATAGCTCACTTACTGTATTCTCACACCAACACTGACAAACATTTTCTTACCGTCTACTATACCAGATACACAGCATTGCCCAAAAGCACTGTGCTGTGTGCCATGTGCATTTGAGGGGCCAGAACTCTAGCGCATCACTTCTTTAGCCTCCTTCTGTCTCTTGGTTGGGCAGTTTCCTGTCCAGTAGAGTGTTGCCTGCCTACTAGAGGTGTTTCCTCCCTGTTACGCTGCATTTGACCTCTGTACCTTAGTTACAGCTTGTGAATTCTTTATCAAACAAATTCTATTTTGCTCCCCACATCTTTTTGTTGGTGGTGTTGGGGAATGTTTAGCCACACCCAACAGTGCTCAGAGCTTACTTCTGGCTCAGCCCTCAGGAATCACTTCTGCAGTGCTCAGGGGACCATATGGGTTGCTGGTGAGTGAACTGCTTGCAAGGCAAGTGCGCCCTTCCACTGTACTAGTCCTGTGGCTCCAGCCCGTTCCCCATGTCTAGTCCCTGGAAACCAGCCCCACATCAGAGTGGGTCTGATGGTCTTGGTCTTGCTCTATTTATTTCACTTGGCCCATATGATAGATCGTTGCTATCTGAGATCCTGTCTGAGTCCCATGATGTTTGTGTGTGTTTACCCCCACAGGCACTGGGTGCTCCTGTATCTGGACAGTGAACGAAGCTGCAGTGGCGGGAGGTACATTGTAGGGGCCTCTTTGTCGAGGCCCTGCTTCCATTTCCTCTAGATTCATTCCCAGAAGCAAACTGCTGGGTTCTGTTAGCTCTGTTTTTAATTTTGGGGGAACCCTTCATTATAAATCATTGTTTCTAGTGACAAATTAAGTGTAAATACTTACCAAAATATAAATAAATCCTGATTTTGTTGTCAGCAGTGATGGCAAATACTGGAGGCAAAAATCTGTTGACCTGTAGTTATTATTGCTATTTAATTTTTTTTTGGTTTGGAGGCATACCTGGCAGTGCTCAGGTTTCACTTTTTGCTCTACATTCAGGGAAAACTTCTGGTTGGCTCTGGGACCATATGGGATGCCAGGGATTGAACCTGAATCGGCTACATGCAAGGCAAGCACCCTACTCACTGTTCTATTGCTCCGGCTTGCCAATCTGTAGTTTTCCTTGATAACTTTTTTTATGATCTAATTTGTCCAGGGGCCGGGCGATAGCCCATCGGGTAGGGCATTTGCCTTGCCGCCGCCTGTGCCGACCCGGCTCGATCCCAGCATCCCATATGGTCCCACATGTAGTGCCAGGAGTGATTCCTGAGTGCAGAGCCAGGAGTAACCCCCTGAACATTGCCGGGTGTGACCCCCCCAAAAAAAAAAAAAAGCAATAAATAAATAAACAGATAAATAAATTAATAAATAAATAATTTGTATGTCCAAGAAGTAAAATAACTTTTCATATTTTTACTTTTACTTAAACCCTTATGACTAGCAGATTTGTGAGAGAATGGACTCATGAGAGAATGGACTCATCTGTGGGTGGTTGATAATTAAATTTATTTTCCCTCTTTTGAAATGCTTTGGATTTAAAGAAATCAATGGCTATCATGGCAATGTCTAGACACACAAGGCAAGACCATTCAGATGAGAAATGAAAAATGGACTCAATCATTCCAATGCCAGCCAAATGTTTGGCATCTGGAGAAATTCCTTCTGGAATGACAGGCTCAGAGTTTTACAAAGCATTTCTGCAGAGATGACTCTGGGAATATGCTTATGATTACTTATGTGTAACCCTGAGAATAGGGTAAAATTTAAGTTGAAATAAATCTTAAATGTGCTAAGGATGTTTGTTATTTAAAGAATCTGGAGCTAATTTATTTTTTAAACAAATAATCATTTCACAAGAAAAATCACCAGTTTTGGGGGTGTGCCTAAAATTGTTTTCATTGTGTAGAAATAGAGTTCTTAAGACAATCGTGACTATTTCAGAATTATTTTATTTCTCTACCTTGTTATAATAGTTACTTAACATTACCATTTAAGTCACAATCAGCTACTTAAGAACACTGGCATTTGCAGACATCAACATCCTTTTTACTGCATGGAATCTCTGTTTCTAACTATCACTGGCAAGAGCACTTTAGTTAGACTTGAGATCTGGATCTAAGGGCAGAGGTTGGGGAAAGATGGCAGAGTCCTTTCAGTGACTCAGTTAAATGCATTTCATTATTGCTCTCACATGCTCCCCCCTCCTCACTGCCTCTGGAAAGTCTTCCTTGAGGGTGAAGGAGCCCCTTTCCCCTTCATGTGCACGTTCGTGTGTGTACCGTGTCTATTTCCAACTCTGCTCTGTGTATTTCCAGAAAGGGTTGGCTGACAGGAGGTCAGGGGGGGGGTCGAGGAGTCTTCCCACACTCCATCCCACATGGGACTGAGAGACGTCAGCCCGGATATTCCCTCCCAACAGCTTGTAGCCCTCACCAGAGGCCTCTGTTGGCATTAGAGCTGATACTGAGATACTGTTGGCTTTAATCCCTCGCAGACTTCACCGAGAATGGAGGCCTCTCCTTATGGACAGCAGGACTTGGGGCTGGCTCGTCTCGATGTATTCCTCGATACATCATCAGTGACTGCATTGGCACTTGTCACTTGTCACTTGTCTTCCCGTTGTTCATCAATTTGCTTGAGTGGGTGCCAGTAACGTCTCCATTCGCTGGGAATGAGGTTCATTATTGTTACTGTTTTTGGCATATCAAATACACCACGGGTAGCTTGCCAGGCGCTGCCGTGACTCTGGGTTCACCCCAGGGGGACCCAATCTTTTCTATGTCAGACCATCAACCAACCAGGGCCCATGGGGTGTAGACAAGCCCTGGGTGTAGACAAGCCTGTCTCCTGTCTGCCACCTGTTGACTCAGCTGGGCACTGCAGCCACACCTGCAACACTTCAGTGCATTGGCACTAAGGCCAGTATTTCCAGGGATTGGGAGCCCTGATCACTGGAGGGCTGAGCATGCAGCATCAGGCCCTGATGCCCTCACAGCAACCAGAGCAACTCTGCTTCCATGGGATTGGACTTAGAGCATGGAGCGGTGCACACTTAGAGCATGGAGAGGTTCACTGTGGCGACCCATCAGAACTGCTCTAGCACACGCTCACCGGAAAGGTGCTTTCAGGGTGTTTTATAGGGCCATGCAGCGTGCTAAGCAGCACAGCCAAGGTTCAAGGGTGTTGATGTGCACCCAGCCTCTTTCTGGCCCTCCAAGATTCCTCTGTGAACTTCACAGAGGTGCCGTGTGGCCAGAGTGCAGAGAGGCTAACTCTACAAGAACCCGAAGTTTTGGTACCTAGCAGACAGGCGTATTCAAGGGATTCCCAGAGCCCCCCGAACCGTGCCCTGTGGCCACAGAAGGAATCCGGAGAGAGGATCATTCCACTTGACAGAGTCCTGTGCTCACATGGTTCATTCCCTCACGTAGGCGCAGAGTGAGAGGCAGGAGGGGGTTGTCTGGAAAATTGCTGCACCCATTACCTGCCTTACACGTAGTTAGTACTTTCTGCTTCTTTCTTAATGTACTGAGTGAAAGCGCGTTGATCCTAAGTGGAGAGCGGGGCGTGTCTGCTGAGAGGTGTGCGTGGCTTTGCAAGACACAGTCGTTTCACAGTGTCAGCTGCCTGAGACGGGGTTGAGTCCAGGTACTCAGATACTCTGAGAATCCCTTTGTTGCTATGGTAACCACTCTGTTCATTTATCTTTCCTGTTAAATGAAGCTTTAATTAGCACTAGATGTAATCTTTCTGCTGACCATGATACTTCAATCTGGGTTTTTATTGCCAGTTATTCCTCTGTTTAACTGTAGCTGTATTTTCCCTCTTGAATCTTTTATTGTTTGATTTTTTCTGATGTGGAATTATTGTGCTGGTGACTCACCTTGAGTGGAGCCCCCAAGGCAGAGTGTGATATAGTGTTTCTGCTCCTACCTTGTTAAGTAAAATCAGTGACTAGAAGGGGTACCCTTAAGGAGGAAAGAGACATACCCTCTGTTACCACAGAAAACAAACCAGGGTTCCACAGGTTGTCTCTTGAGCAGTGTGGCCGGCTCTGCTTTTCCACAGTCTAGCTCCCTAATACTTGCCAGCTCATTCACTCTCCCCATTTCTCTGTGTGGTTCTGCCTCAGTCTATAATGCTTGAACAATATTCTGCATAACTTCAGCCAGAACAAGACTCATTCATTCTGCCTATAGAGCTACTGACAAGGTCTTGCTTACCAGGAGACCAGCCCTTGCTGGGCAGGTCAGGGCTCTGCCTGCTTGTCCCTGTGCATCTTTGATGGACAAGATTTCCCTACTCTAGACACGGAAACAATTCCTTGAATCACCCATAAAAAATTCAAAATAATAAAATAAAAAGAGCATTCATTATTCCCACTAAAATTGAGTTTTGTGGCTTTGACAAAGTAAGTAGATTCTCTGGAAACACGACAACTTCCAATAGTCAGGAATGAGGCGGAGCTTAGCTTCCCAGAGAGCCAATATTTACAGAAAACATTTTGTTCTCAGAAGAAATCCTCCCCTTTTCCCACCTCCAGATATTGAGAGAGGGAAAATGTCCCTAGAGTAGAAATGCCGGTGATCCAGCGTTGAGAACTGTCTTGACAACTGTCTTCGGGGGCACGCTGCACTACCACTCTCAGTTCACGAGACCACCAGGACCACCAGCCAGGAGCTACACATCCCAGGGGTGACATGTTTTAAACCATGATCCTGAATTACACGGTGGCTGCTGCCAAGTTCACAGGACTTCTTCCATCATACAGATTTATTTGGCTTCTGTGGTCTGACTTCTGTATTTTGCATACAATTTTTACAGTTGTTAATGGTCTAACAACTAGATTGTTAGTAGATCTATGAAGTAAGATGTTCCTAAAAGATGCCTTTAAAAATATTTACATTGCAATCAAGCCCTGATCACTTCAGATGCTCAGTTTTACTTCCTTAGAGCCTGCTAAGGTGGACAGGGTATTGGTAAACACACTTTTGCCATCATTGACTAACTTCTGCCTATGAATACACAGAAAGTCCACTAGAACCACATCCCCTTAAAGGAAACAGTAATTGCAGGGAGCATCTTGGGGTTTGTTTTAAGGGATTCCTCTTATCTCTGGAAAGTTAAGAAAGCTTTGGTGGAGATTGATCCTGGATGCTTGTGGGGTCCTTTGACCTCGGCTTTGGACATCCCCCAACACCTGCCTCCTCCCTTGCACAACTCCCTGCTGGGAAAAACTTGGGACCACCCATTGTCAGGGGTGTGAGAATTCCCAGCACCAGTTTTTCTATGATTCATAACTTCCATGGGCCCTGCCTCCCATGGACCCTGCCTTCCAGGAGACCTACCTTCCAGGGGCCCCACCTTCCATGGGCCCTACCTTCTATGGACTCTGCCTCCCATGGACCCTGCCTCCCATGAGCCCTACCTTCCATGGACCCTGCCTTCCATGGGCCCTACCTTCCAGGGCCTCTACCTTCCAGGGGCCCTACCTTCCAGAGGCTCTACCTTCCATGGACCCTACCTTCCAGGGGCTCTACCTTCCATGGACCCTACCTTCCAGGGCCCTACCTTCCAGGGCCCTACCTTCCAGAGGCTCTCACCTTCCATGGACCCTGCCTTCCAGGAGACCTACCTTCCAGGGGCCCCACCTTCCATGGGCCCTACCTTCTATGGACTCTGCCTCCCATGGACCCTGCCTCCCATGAGCCCCTACCTTCCATGGACCCTGCCTTCCATGGGCCCTACCTTCCATGGACCCTGCCTTCCAGGGGCTCTACCTTCCAGGGGCTCTACCTTCCAGGGGCCCACCTTCCAGAGGCTCTACCTTCCATGGACCCTACCTTCCAGGGCCTCTACCTTCCAGGGGCCCTACCTTCCATATAGGCAGTACCTTCCCATGTGCCTTGGGCTATTGAGGCATGCTACCCTCTTAAACCTTCGAATGAGCTGCTACATTGCTATCTTTTTGAACTGTCTTTTTTGTATTACTTTTGTAATTTGTGCTTATAGAAAACCTTCTGTACAGAACATTCATGTACAGTTTGCAAATGTGCTCACCAAACCCCTGGCATCAGTATTGGGGAAACTTTAGATGAGGCTTTGTAAGCTGCCCAGAATTGTCAGTCATTGTGTTTGCATGTCGATTTGCAGACATGGGGCAGAGCTGCTACGGCTCTCCCGTGACCAGCCACTCATGAGGCGCCCGGAGGGATGGTGGGTTCTAGCCCGGCCCACCACCCCATCAGAGCCCGCAACAAGCCAGACGACCCCCCACTCCAGAGAGCCTCCATTTTCCACATCCGGACTTCTCTCTCATCAGACCTCCACCCAGCAGACCAGCCTATCAGCTCCCGCTCATCGAGTTCCACCCCGGCAGTCTTTTAAACCGGCCAGGTATGCCGGTCCTGAGACTTGCAGACATGGGGCAGAGCTGCTACTGGCTCTCCTGTGCCAGCCGCTCACGAGGCGCCAGGGAGGGATGGTGGGTTCTAGCCTGGCCCACCACCCCAGCATAGCCTCGCAACAAGCCAGACAACCCCCTACTCCATGAGGGCCTCCATTTTCCACATCCGGACTCTCTCTCGCAGACCTCCACCCAGCAGACCAGCCTATCAGCCCTGGCTCACGGCGCACAGCCGGCGGTTCACCAATAAATGCTGGACTTAGAGATGCCTACAAGAGTATGCTACCTACACGGCAGAGCCTGCAAGCTACCCGTGTTGTATTTGATATATATGCCAAATACCAGTAACAATTATAGACCTCATTCAGGAATGGATTGAGGCTCTGTATGTTCCTGGAGCAAGCAGATGCCTTGGGCTCTACTAGCATGAAACAGGACATATGGAGATGTTACGGCCGCTCGAGCAATCGATGATGACGGGAAGACAGTGATACAGTGTGTTTGCATAAGACCTAGAGCTCTTAACATTTTTAATAAGAATGCCAGGAGGTATCTAATCGTATCAAGAAGAGTAAGATTTTATTTCTATCAACAGCGAGTTTGAACTCAGTAAGAAGACCATCTGCATCTCTCACCCTCCTTCCCGCTCACCCTTTCTCGCTTGCTTCTCACTGTATCCTCTGTTTCTAACATGATGTACCTGCATCCCCGCACCTGTACCACACTTCTCTTTACCACACATTTGCACCACCCCCACCTGTATCTATCGCAGCCCATCCCTAGAGCCACGTCCCTGCCCTCTGAGTGCTTTGGGACTGGAGTGGCCCAGGAGAGGGGTGGGCAGGGACCCCCCCCAACCCTGTGACAGGTGTCCTTCTTCACCAGAACTGGATGTGCCCCAGAAGAGAGGCCAGAAGGTGGCATGTGGGCAGCTCTGCAGGCTTCCTGCGTGCAGGCACAGTGAGGCCACAGTGAGTGGACAGAGAGAGTCTGTACTGATAGGCCTGTGTCTGTGAGGGGCCCGTGATGGTCACAGATGTGCAAAGAGATCAGCATAGAACATAGCTGGCAGGGAGGCCCACAGTCAAAAGGCAGGTCCTAGAGGCCAGTGAGGACTGGCGCACTTGCAGACCCGAAGCCTGAGTCTTCACGCCTCCGGAATCATCACCAAAGGAGTAAGAGGCAGATCCGGCAAGCGCCAGGTCCCACAAGTTTGTCATTTAAAAACATTAAGTTCCCAGGCAGAAAGTGAGCTTGCAAGCCATCAGGAGAAAAGCCTTGTCAGCCCCGGTGGTGCACTCCAGGGGAAGCCCACCCCACCCACACTATGGGCCCTGACCAGGCCTGCAGGGTGTGGACTCTTCAGACTGGAGGCCAGCACAGACCTTGTGCGCCTGTTGAACATCTGGAGTTTGATTCAGGCGAGAAAGACGAGAGTGTGGGGGGAGGGCAGCATCCTGCAGGCCCAGGGGAGCCGTTGGCTTGCTGGCATGATGCAGAGTCTCTCCGGAGAGAATTTAGTGTGGTTTGGAAGCCACTTAACTGAGTCCAAGGAAAACAGAAAAGCAGAGTCCCACGAGGCCAGGCCAGGAGGAGGAGCGAAGCCACCTGGGTCCCTGCCCTGTCACCAGGCTGGGGACATTCCAAGCTGTTGTCCATCACTGCGGCCCGGGGTCAAGTGCTTCTCCCTGGAAATCTGTTTAAGCAACCACAAAGTCACCATAGAGCGTGTGCTGAGACTGGTCTGCGGCGTGATGAGGGCAAGGCCTCAGGCGTCGACAGCTTCTCCGATGCACTCCTGCTCCCCCCACTGAAAACACACGGACCCTCCTCAGGCCAAGGCCAGGCCCTCCACAGGCAGGCACCCATTGTCCCCAATGGTTGCTGGTCTTGTCCTGGTTTCAGGGGTCCTGGCAGTCTCTGTACCACTCTCAGACCCTCCCCCACCGAGGCAGGCGCTTCTCTGGGCATGGAACCAACCCCTAAATCCGCCTCACTCGCTCTGTGCGGCCCAAGGTGCTGCTTTGTTCTGTTTGCTCTTGTTCCTGATCTGAGTTTGTTTCCATTTCTTTGATTTTCCCCTTGGGCTTTCTGGAAAGGCCATCTCTGACTTGAGTGAGGAGAAGGAAGGAAATGAGTCCTTTTGCACTGTGACCATCTAAGGCTTTCCCTCGGAGTCTCCAAGGAGCTTCTGCAAGGGCAGCTCATGAGTGCGGTCAAGTTGCAGCAAGGCCAAGATGATAAAGGCAGGGGGCACGCCTGGGTGCTCACGCCCATTCTGGTTCGCCTTGAGACCTCCGCGAGTGGGCACATCCTGGCCTCTACCCAGACTCACCTGAACTTGCATCTGGACACATCTGAGCTTATACTAGGATACACCTGATCTGGTACCTGGACACATCTGAGCTCACACTTGGACTCACCTGAACTTGTACTTGGTCATGTCTCAGCTCACACCTGGGCACACCTGAATTAGTACCTGGACACATCTGAGCTCACACCTGAACACACCTGAACTTATACTTAGCTTACTTGGTCACGTCTTAGCTCACATCTGGGCACACCTGAATTAGTACCTGGACATATCTGACCACACCTATACTTAGTCACGTCTTTAGCTCACAAACTGAATAGCACATGGACACATCTGAGCTTGCACCTGAACACACCTGCACTCCACAACTGCAAGCATCTGAGTTTGCAACTGAACTCATACATGAACATAGCTGAGCTTGCACCTGGACACACCTGAACTCACACGTGGGTGCATCAGAACTCATACCTGGACATACCTGGGCATACCTGAACTCGTGCCTGGACACATCTGAGATGCTGAAGGCAGCTTTTCTCCCCCAGACGGTCAAGGTTGAGTCCTGAAATTCCCACTGCTTTCCCTAGGCCAGTGTTTCCCAACCTGGGCCCAAAGGGATCTTCTCGTGGTCCCAGGATGTTCCAAAGGGTGCCACAGGCAAAAAAGTTGGTCACTGGGGGCCACAGCACAAGACTAGCGCAGGGGAAGCAAAGTTGGAAGGGGGCCACGGTAAAGAAATGCCGACCAACTTTTGTGTGCTGGACATGGAAGCCGGGAGACTTTCCAAAAGGGCTTCGAAGTGGTGAAAAAATCCCTTTCACTCTCTTTTAACCTCCGAGAGAGCCAGCTTGGAGGGTTTGAATGAACTTGTTGGTGGTATCGAAAACACTATGCTTATATAAAAACAGTTTCCCAAAAATGGCTATCACAAAAATTATTTGAAAGAGTTTAATCAGTTAAAATCTCTCTGCCCGGAATTTTCTACTTCCTGGGTCATTGTCAATACTGAGTGAATGTTTCAGGTCTCTGTCACTGAGCGAGAAATCAGGGAATATGTTTCTGGCGCAGACAGGGTTCAGGTGGACTGACGAGGCGTGAGCAGAGGGAAGGGCCAGGGGCCTCTCTGAAGCACCCGCCATGGCGCACTGACAGGAAAGGCCGTGGGAAGCCGTGGAGAATGGACGTGGGTTTGCTCCGCCAGGGCTAGAAGCACATTGAGGCCAGGGCTGGTCAGGAAGAGGCACCTAGAAGCGTCCCCAGGCTCAGCCACAGAGCTCAGACAGGGCTCTGGGCCCCACTGTGCTATAATGAGCTTTGGACCGTGTCCGGGGTTTCACCCTCTTGGCCTCTGTACCCCCATATGTGAGGATAGAGAGTGAGGCCGGCCTCCGAGGACCCGTGAGAGCAGTGTGGACGGCTCACCCTTCTCCCGAGTTTTCACTTTTCAGCACATGTTGTTCCGGTATCATCCTCAGAGCTGCCAACCTCGCAAGCAAGGAGAGTGGGGGGGCATCACAGGGAATAAGCAGCGTCATTTGCTCTGCGAGTGGTGGGCCATGCCCTGGCTCTGGGGCCTGCAGTGTTTCCCAGTGCCTGGTGGGGCGGCGGGAACCTCAGGGCCTGGGGACAGGGCCTGGCATTCTCCTGGTGGCGCTCCACAGTCCAGCCCAGACTCCGGGTGACCCTGTTTTCCTCCCAGTGGGGCGACAGCAGAGTAAGAGGCCACGCAAACTGCATCCGACTGGCCCGAGAGCGCTGAGCCCGTTTGGGGAGGACTTGGCATTTTGGCAGTTGCCCTATCCTTGTAGAATGATTTTCTTGGCTTCTTATCCTCAGAGAGTTGTTTTCTCTTGCTCTACAGCACATCAGCTTTGTTTTGTGAGGCATAAATCTTTGACTTAGTAATGGATCAAACTGAATCCAAGTCTGCCTGCCAGAGTGACAGTGAAGGGAGACGGACCGCGCAGCCAGAGTTTCATTGTTTCCAGAGCGGAGCAGCAGCTGGATGCCCGCACAGATGTGTCAGCCGAAACAGGCCGTTTCAAGAAGCAGGAGCAATAAAAGACCATTTCTTCCCTCCACCTACATGTTCATTTTTTTTTTTTTTTTCAGTTGAATCACCATGCGATGGAGCCCATTACAAAACTGTTTATGATTGGGTTTCAGTCATACAGTGTTCCAGCACCCATCTCTCCACCAGTGCACATTTCCCACCACAAATGTCCCCAATTTTCCTCCTCCTTCTCCTCCTCCTCCTCCTCCTCCTCCCTCCCTCCTCCTCCCTCCTCCTTCTCCTTCTCTTCTCTTCTTCCTCTTTCCCTTCTCTCTTCTTCTCTCTTCCTCTTCCTCTTCCTCCTCCTCCTCTCCTCCTCCTTCTCCTTCTTCTCCTCCTTCTTCTCCTTCTCCCCTTTTGTGCATTTAGAAACTTATTTTTTTGCTCTTTGGGTCACACCTGGAGATGTTCAGGAGTTACTCCTGGCTCTGCACTCAGGTATTATTCATGGCAGTGTTTGGGGATTGATAATGGATACCGGGATCAAACCCTGGTAGGCCACATGCAAGGCAAATGCCCTATCCGCGGTACTATTGTTCCGGCAACTCCAGTCATCTTTTAAACTTTTTATGATCCTTTTTGGTTTTAAGATCCTTCCTTTTCAGAAAGGACCAGTCAGTCACCATCACTGAGCCTTGCCAAGGGCAGGGCTAGCGGCCCCGTTCCTTCCATGCTCTGTGCGGCCACAGATTCTGCTCGCAGTCTGTTGATGACTGCGGACATAGTCACCACCGTGAGAGGGATCTGATGAAGCGTGAAGGGGGTTCCTTTCATTGGCATCAACGAGTAAGGATAAAGCGTGTAACTACCCAAATTCAGAAAGGATTTGAGTTCTCCGCCAAGGAGCATATTCTTGGCTCCCTGCATTGCTCTTTCTCTTTCTTCTCAGGCACCAAATAAAGGCAAAACTCCTGATCACTTTTGCATGGCACCCACCGGCCACTTTCTTGGCTTCGGGTCAAATTACTTCTGCACCACCAGAACTAGAATTTTTCATTCTCCCCATGGTGGCTTAGTAAGTGACAGCATGAGCACCCAGATGTAAACAGCCAGCACCGTGTTTGCAGTGAGCTGGAGTCGGGCCAGCACCCTGTGGCTGAGCAGCACCCTGCCGGGACAGCCCAGCTGGGCACTCCGTCTTGCTCTGCATTTGGACACCGACAATTAGTGAAGCCATTGCTAATTATGAGCAGGACGAACATGGGATTCTGCAGATTGGACCTGGCAAGTCACACATCCTGAACCTGCTCTCCAAGTCACTAAGCTTTTACTCAAAGGCAGGTGAGGTGACTGATGAGGTCTCCACCACACAGGAAGGGGTTTGGAGAGAAAACTCGGATGCTCATGATGGAATGGAGTGGAGGGAGAGCCCAGCTCACTGCGGCCAGGGCAGGCACCCAGGCCACTCCTGAGGCCACCAGTGGGCACAATGGGGACACCCTGGCCCGTCATCATGGCCACAGACTGGTTGTTCAGCCTTCTGACCTCTATATCACTGGCTTTCAAGTATGTGTGGTGTGTTGTTTTATCAAAGAAAGGAAAAGAATTTGCAGAACTTGAGCAAGAGGAATCCCAGCTCGTTTTTATATACGCGGTCCCTTTCTTAGATCACAGAAAAGGAAGAACAAAGCAAGAAGGACCTGCCTGTGTCTGTCTCCTGGACCTGTTGGGTGCTGCCGCTGTCTGAGCTGGGTGGGCACATCGCAGTCAGCAGGTGAAGAGAGGCCTCCTGCCCTGAAGGTGAAGGTCACCTGGCCTTTAGCATTGATGGTCCCCTAGGCCTCCTGAACAGCCCAGGGCGCTGTGACACTGGACCCATCTGCCTGCTTCTAGGCTGTGGCTCAGGGGCTGCTCCTCTAACTATTTTTTGGACACACCGTTCTCTGGTTGTGTTTGAAATGTCAGAATCTGCCAGTGTTTCCTGCCCCTCCCATGTGCTTCCAGAAGATGAGATGAATGGGAAGTTGAACTGTACAACCAACCTGTGGCTCCTCCTCTCAACTTGTGAATCAGCACTGTGTACTGAGGGGTCGGGACATGCAGGCTGAGCCCCTTGGAGTCCCCATGTGCAGACCAGGGACAGGCCTGAGGAGCAAGCCTATGTGTCTGGACAGCAGGACGTGCTGACTTCAGGGGCCTGGTGGTGAATTGCAGCTTCGCTCTTCTCTGCTTGGTCTGGACACCTCTGTCCTGCCCAGAGATGTGAGCTCCAGTGCCCAGCCGCCTGGCCTGTGTGCAGATATAACCCCCCAGCCACGTGGCTCTGCAGCCTTCGGTCCCCATCTCAGTGTCTTATGCTGTCCCGCTGCAGACCATTCTCAAGGCCCAGGGACCGTGGACAAGAAGGGAAGGTCTGGCAGGCTCGCTCACATGTCACCAGTCTGTGCAGCTGTAGCTATGGCAAGAGTCTTGCAGGGACAGCCCATAGGACTCGTGTGGGGTGGAGGGGCCGGGGGACAGGTGAATTTGAATGCAGGTCCCTGTTCTGTGGGGGTCTGAGGAGTTCGGACGTGGGAGGGCACCCATCACGCAGGCATGAGGTGGGGGCAACTGTGTGGCCTTGGGGTCTCAGGACCCTACTGTGATGTGAGTCTGGCCTCCCTTGTGGAACCTGTGAGGCTGAGACCCCGTCAGAGTGTCTGGAGAGTCTGGGATGGGCTGGGGTCAAGGCCATGCAGAACCGAGTGACTCTATCAGGTCAAGAACTGATAGGGGCCGGGCGATAGCCCAGCGGGTAGGGCGTTTGCCTTGCACGCGGCCGGCCTGTGCCAGCCTGGGTTCGATCCCGGCATCCCATATGGTCCCCTGAGCAACGCCAGGAGTAATTCCTGAGTGCAGAGCCAGGAGTAACCCCTGAGCATTGCCGGGTGTGACCCAAAAAAAAAAAAAAAAAAAAAAAGAACTAGCGTAGGAGAGAGAAGAGCTATCGCCATCATCGATGCTTGCCACCTGTCACCAGGGCGCTGAGATCTGGGAGGAGCTGGGTGGGCCAGGGGCTTCTCTGGACCCTGTGGGACCCTCATCTCCCACATCCTATGTCTTGAGTGGGCTACGGACAGTGCCAGGACAGGATGTGGCTTCCAGATCCTGGAGCAGAGGGAAGCAAACACAGCTGGGGCTGGTGTGAACCACAGGCCAGGCTTAATGAGGGTCGCTTTTCAGGAGCAGCCCTCCACACGGGCGTCACCCCCTCCAGGCTTGGGGCCCAACACCCCGAGAGGACCCCCAGAAGCTGATGTCTCCGGCAGCCCTTGGCCAATCTACCCACTGTGACTTTCTGTTCCAGCTCAGCTTTGTAAGTTAAGGGCCATGAATTTTCATCAGAATTTTTTCAGATTTGGGGCCACACCCCCTAGTGCTCAGGGCTAACTCCTGCTGGGGTTTAGGGACCTTATGATGTTGGGGCTCGAACCCCCTCTCCCCACTTACTATTGCTCCAACCCCTCCATCAGAACTGTTGGCCAGCTGTGCTCTGTGCTCTGAGGGACTCTGCAGTGGGGGTCTTTGTGGGGCACTCTGCTCCTGGCCCCTAAAAAGCAGCTCACACCCTGGTGGCAGCTCACCTGGTGGCGGCTGTTGAGGGCTCCCCCAGCTTCCCTGGGCCCTGTCGACCCTGTGCTCTGCCCTGGAAGGCCTCACTGGGCACTCCACAGACAGTGGGGCGCCAGATCCTGCTTCCTCCCGTTTCCCACAGCCCCCATTTATCTAATGTCAACCGTTGCTCCCTAAATCCCAAGAGGAAATGGAGGAAGGGAAGGGTTCTCCTAGTGAGCAGCCTGGGTATGGTGAAGGCTATGCCTGTGTAGTGATAACCTTCACCTTAAGGTTATGGTGGGGGAAGGTGGGCTCCAGCTTCTGCCCCTCTTCTTCACGGCTGCCTAAGAGCCAGGCGGCCTGACTCTGCACCTGGTCAAGCTCCAGATCTAAGAAACTGGGCCGCCCACAGACGCAGGATTTCCAGGGGCTCATAAATAAGGCAAAGCTGGGACAGAATCCACAAAGGTAACTAGGAAAGCCAGAATGCCAGTGCCTGTGCCTTGCACTATCTGGCTGAGGGTGCTTGTGAGTGCTGGACCTTCTGCAGATTCCGCACAGGCCTAAGCTCCCCCTCTCTCTTGCAACACAGCTCAACGTTCCAGATGTTCTGAGTTTCACGGTTTGTCGATTCAGGACCTCGAAGCCAGAAAATTTATTCCTGTGCCCCTGAGAGCCCTCCCACCCGAACCTGGAACTCCCTCTGTCAGGTCCAAGCAATGATTTCATGCTTCCAAAGAGAGCAACGGTCATTACCTGTCTGTGCCATGACTGCCCAGATGCTGTTGTAAGAGGTCCGAGAAACACATTTTTGAGCTACATGCCTTGAACTCTCATGACTCAGAAGGCAAACCATGTCTGTTTGTGTTTGTTCAATTTCCCAAGTTTTATATAGAGTTCCCATAAATAAAACATTGTGCTCTGAGAATGTGAGGGCATGAAAACAAATATAGTTTAGCCAACAGCAATACCTAATGTTCTAGTCGCCTCGCTTGTTACTTAGAAACCCTGAACTTTACATGAGAAAATGATTCAAGGACTCCAAAATGCCATCAAATTGAAAGTTTCATCTGCTCTTTATTTGTGTGGACTGTTAAACATGTACAGCATCCATACTATGCTATAGTAGCCATACTCTACTCTCCCTCTAGACTTTAGGAAGAACACAGGAACTTTGGCAAGCCAACGACCTGTGTCCAGAGGTTGAACACGGCTAGCATCCATTCATTTGTTTGATGGAAGGAAGTACCGCCCCTACCAATGACACAACCTGATGACTGTGTGCCAGTGAAATAGATTCAAATGCATCATGTTTGGACATTTTGCAAGTCAACGACTAGCAACGCTTTAAACGGGTCCTCTTCTTTTCCTGAGAGAAGGAATCCGGAGTTCTGACCTCCATCGCTATTCCAGAATCAGAGATGCTGTCTCATTTGCCAAGGCATCGAAAATCAGATGGGCTGGACATGTAATGCGATTTGGAGACAACCGCTGGACTAGAGCCAGTTACTGACTGGATCCCACGGTATTTCAAAAGATCATGTAGCCGCCCACCTACAAGATGGTCAAACTTCCTTGTCAAGACCCTGAAGGAGCGGTTTGAGGCTTTTTGTATTCCTGAAGCAACCAGATGCCATTGGGCTATACTGGCACGTGATAGGGTCCAATGGAAATGTTACTGGCGCCTGCTCGAGCAAATCGATGAATAACAGGATTCAAGTGATCAAGTGATCAAGTAAGAGAAACCTCTGTGTGCCTGTACACTCGCACACAGTCATGCGTGCACACACAGATCTTTCCAGGCACTGGCTTTTAGAACCACTCCTCTTTCCTAGGTGTATTATTACAGCCCTATACTAATTCAATAGGCATCCATCAGTAGATATGGGGTAGATTTTGGCTGTGTGGAGAATATACAGTAAATCCTCACTGATGTCATCCATAGATGCTTGGAAATTGGCTTTGAGAAAATCAGTATAGAATGGATTTGCTCCATTCTACAGAATTCCCGTAGAATGCAACCTTGCCCCACCAACATTTCTTTCAGTTGTGCTTCATGATCACAATCTGCCAGTTTTGAACAAAAGAGATAATTTTTGAGAACCTTGTTGGAGGACATACCTAATAGCTCTGGGTCCCTGCAAGCCCAGAGCATTTACATTTGCTAAGAGCCATTTTTCCCTTGATGCTCTCAACCAATCACAGTGGGTGATTGGGGGCGGACTGGAAAAGAAAGTTTTTATAACTCTTTGAATGTCAAAATATTCTTACCGTGAATTCTTTGTGAGCCGGTCAAAGCATTTCTCTCATAACTCCCACGGGTCCTCTTCACGGGACTAGACATATTCTGGGATGGTCCTGGCTGCGTTTGGATTTTCCTTTAAGTATATAGCTCTGCTAAGATCCAGGAGGGAGGAATGCTAAGTTTATCTCTAGGAAAGCGAGCATAACACAACACTAATTCTAAAGGTAGAGCACACAATATCATTGATATGGACCTCGAGAGAGTTTGGAGAATATTATAGATACGGACCTTGTGAAAATTGTACCTTGTGAGAGCTAGCAGTATAATGTTCATGGTTGAGATATTATGCTTTTCCCCATGTATTAAATCCTGAGTTACTTTTCGGCTCAGATATCCTCCCTCATCTCTACAAGGGTCTAGTGCAGGAGCGAAGGCAGAAATTCGCCCTGGCAAATTAGCATTTGTAAGGCATGGCAAATTAGCATGAGAAACCTGGGTTGGCTTGATGGCCTTGGCAGACTCTGGGGTGTGGGGGTGGGGGGAATGAAAGGTGCTGGAAGAAAAGATAGCCATCCGTTTTCCCAGGAGATCTCAGCGTGGGCACCTGGTCAGAGGTTTGGCCAGAAGCTAGAGGTTTGGGAGTTTCTCCATCTTGGATTGTATTAGCAGCATTTGTTCAGTTATTGTTGATAAGCAAAAAAATCTTTGGAACTTTGCTAAACTTGGGAATTCTGTCCATCTGCTGCTAGCTTTGAAGTAAAGGGAACTTGCTCCCCCTCCTGTTTGTCGGGAACCCCAGCTGTCCCCAGCAGACCTAATATTCTATAAGTAATAGAATATTGAAGTTCTATCTGTTTTTATTAGGGGGGGGATAGTCAAGAATGGGTAAACAAGGGCCAGGCTATATCTCAGAGGGTTGGAGCCATGTATGTAGGAGTGCTGGAAACTTCCCTGAGCACTGTCAAGAGCACACCTGAGCACATAGCCAGGAGTGACCATCACTAGGTGTGACCCAAAATGACAACTGCAGAAGAGTTGGTAAATATATTAAAGGGGATGAAGCAGAACTTCTAATTGGTAAAATGGAAAATTAGATGGGTAATCTGGGTAATCGATAGCTTGACTTCCCTTTGATTATCGATTTGCTCTAGCGGGACCAGTAGCATCTTAATACGCCCTGTCACATGCTAGATAGCCCAAGGGCATCTGCTTGCTCCAGGAACATAAGGAGCCTCAAAACCATTCCATCAGTCATGGGAATGAGGTCTACTGTTGCAGGACTCCTAAGGGCCACTGCATCTGCTCTGGATTGCCTCCTGCAAATCACTTCGTAGATAAGGGGGTAGTCTAAATGTGGCAGTTTATCTGACCATGTATGCTGTACTAGCTGGTATAAATATTCTCCCATGCTACCACAATCATCGTGGGACTAGCTAGATCTTACCAGCATATTAGCCTGGCCACGCAGGACCCCTGGGTAATTAGACCAGAGAGAAATGCTGTTTGCTTCCAAGCAAACAAGCATGGCTCCCTGATATACTCAAAGGCAACTAAAATACAAAACTACAATGAAGTAGAAGAGACTTGTGAAGGCTTGGAGAAATATTTAACTGGCATTAGTATTAGTCTTTGGTACAGAGACATGCCATCTCAGAAACCCCCTTCTCTACCCTATAAAGGCATTTCCAGGCAGATCTTGGCTCAAAACATTAGCATACTAAAGGGCCTAGGTAAGGTGCAGGGAGGGATTACCTAAGGGCATTTAACCCTCCCTGCTTTCCATAACAGTGGGAGGAAGGTCTGAGTTGCAGGGGTATAAACTAGCCGGTTTCCTCTCTCACGCACTTCTTTGTGGGCTCTCTCTGTGAGCGCTCACCCTTCTTGGAAGTCTTGTCTTCTCCTTTTTACAAAGCCTTTACACGTGGTGGCCGCCATCTTGGCCTACACGTGGCTGGGGGTTCTAGCCTGGAATCCTAAGCACCGGGCTTTTCCTTTTGCTGATTTGTATGCCTGAACCTGTGATAAGTAAAGCCTTTTAAAACTGCATCGGATTCCTGAGTTTTCATCCATTCCTCGCCGGCTTCGGAGGTAGAAGGGAACTCGCTTCCCGGCACTGTCGGGGGACCCTGGCGGCGCACCCGACAGTCTACAATTGTTACTGGTATTTGGCATATCAAATACGACACGGGTTAGCTTGCCAGGCTCTGCCATGCGGGTGGGATACTCAACTCAAATTTCAAGCATTTATTGATAAACCACGCTGCTGCAAAGCGGCCCGAGAGCCGGGCTGTGATCATCTCTTCACAGCTGATCATATACGCGTAATATGATCTAAGAAATGTATACTGAGACTGGAGCTGTAATAGAGCAGGACAACTCAGATTTGATTTCCCAAGTCCTGCCAGGAGTGAGCCCTGAGCACAGAGCCAAGAGCACATCTGGGTGTGGCCTTGCAAAAACTCCCACACAAGTTATATTTTGAAGATGGGAAAAGAACTTGGATATAGAGCATATTCAGATTAAATATATTGAATGAAATTCAGATTCTTTTTCTAGAAATGGGCGAACGCATTTTCTATTTTGGACAAACTTAGAGATGAGACAATAAAAGAAAGATGTGAATGAGATGTAGTTACTAAGGGGTGTGGCGACTCGGTTGGTTCCGTGATGCACTGTCTCAGACCCTGTAAAAGACTAGTTGTGCTGTCAAGCTGACAATTCTGCGGGTTCTCTGGAGCTACCTGAGGCTGAGAACTGTTCAGTAACTGTTCACTCACGCTCTTTAGACCCTGTTTCTTCTCCATCTGTTTTTTCACTTACTCAGATAGCTTTACCTCATTAGCATGGCAGTTCCCAGATGTAAACTGAGCCATGTTAGTAGTTATGTTAAATGTAAGTGAGCCAAATGCTCCATAAAATACAGATAATCAAATAGATTGGGTAGAAAATAAGACTGTATATTGCCCACAAGAGATTTTAGCTGTAAGAAATAGGTTGAAAGTAAAACAGCAGAGAAGTATAAATTCTGTGTAAGTAAAGAAAACTGACGTGGCTACCTTAATACTGAGCTCTGTGGACTTACACACTGCACAGAGAAAATGAAAGAAACGTTTTATAATAACGGAAGTTCAGTTTTCCCAGCAACAATCACTGATGCAGATGTGTACAAATATGGAGGCTAAAATACACGAAAAGAAAACTCACAGGAGGAAAGGGAGAGAAGCACAAAGTCATAGTTGGAGATTTAACACCACGGATGGTCATGGATGGTGCAACCAGAGAAAAAACTTGCAGGGTGTGGAAATGTAAGCGGTGTGATCAGCAGTCTCAGCCTCTTTCGTGCCAGACACACTCACAAATGAGCTAGAGGACACTCGTTTCTTCGGGCGCGTCTGACCACCGCTACGCAGCCTGTGTACTGTGGCGTATCTGATCAGAACAGAGTCCAGTGAAATAGCAGCTGCCAAGCATAGACCTGAAAAGCTCCCCAAGCCTGTGAGAAAAACACTTCTAAGTAACTCATGAAAAACTAAATAAAACATAAAAATGTAAGGAAAATTAGAAAATATTTGAATATTATGAAAATATGACAGCGATAGGAGCACTAGAGGGAAAATTCACAGCTTTTAATACCAATATTAGAAAAATGATTACAGCTTCGACCTGTTCTGAGTTTCCACAAAATAAGCTAGAAGGAGAAATAAAATTAAATAGATGGAAGGAAACTAAAAAATGAGTAAAATAAGAAAGACAAATAATAGAAGTAGAAGTACTGTAAGTTGACTCTACAAGAAAATGATAAAATTGATAATTCTCTCCCGGGAAAGGGAAGAGAGAAGAATGAAAACACAGGCCATCAGACAGGAAAGGGGAGTGCGGGGGGGAGCCCTAGATGTGGGAATCCAGGTGGCCCCATGCGCTTCCTGGTACTCTGCTAGAGGCAGAGTTTGGGGAAACAACATCCATGAAACTTGGGGAGAAAGGTAAGAGCATCTGAAAGCTACACATCTCATAAGAATTCAGGCTTTAGCATGAACGTTTTTTTCAAAAGCCACAAAGATAAGTGTGAGACCAGATGGTGGGTTTTAGAATAATGGAATAAATAATGGAAACTTAAACTCTTATAGAGAAGAGGGAACCAGTTCCATGTTTCATATGACCACACAGCTTGATACAAAGATATTTTAAAGAGAGAGAGATCAGAATTTATCATGTACCCTTCTCTAAGAATCATTAACAATATTGGAAAAGTCAATAAAATATTATCAGGTAGGATTGAACCAAGGAATGCCAATTGATTTAAATTTCAAATCCATCCACATTTTTTTTTTTTTTTTTTTTTTTTTTATTTTTTTTATTTTTTTTTTTTTTTTTTTTTTTTTTTTTTTTTTTTTGTTTCGGTTGTTGTTATTTTTTTTTTTTTTTTTTTTTTTTTTTTTTTTTTTTTTTTTTTTTTTTTTTTTTTTTTCTTTTTTTTTGTCCAAAAGCTAGTGATACAGTGAAGTTAAACAAGTAATGTGATTAAAACCCAGGTGATTATTTATTTCAATAAATGCATGAAATTAGCCTATAAAGTGAAACATTCATGATAAAAGCATGCAGTAAATATAACTAAGAATATAAAATAAATTCTCAGCCTAATAAATGCCACCTGAAAGGTCTATAATTCCTCAAAGGTGAAATATTAAGATTTTCCCCACCTAATCAAAACCAAAACAGAACAAGGAGATTATATATATATATACATATATATATACATATATATATATATATTAACCAATTCACGACATTGCACCAGAAAGCCTTGCTAATGCAATCAAGCAAGAAAAAAAAAGACATAAAACAGGAAAGGAAATAAAACTGTTGTTTCTCATACATAACAATTGCTTACCCAATTGCTTTTTATTTATTTTTTTATTTTTTTGGTTTTTAAATTTTATATACCGTGAAAACTTACAAGGTGTCTATGGTTCTGTAATACGTATTGCACCCACCTCCCAGGCCCATTCCCCAAACCTCCCCCGTCCCCCCCCTTAAAGAGGTCGTTTCTTTCTCTTTATTCTCTCACGTCCATCTCCTTTTTCCTTTGGCAGCCGCAGATTAGAGTTTATCTTAAGTCTTGGTATTTCGGGTGAGTCATGCAGAAAATTCTAAGGGATAAAAAACAAAGGCTAGATATAGTGACTTTTAGCAAGGTTATAAATCGAATTAAAAGTCAATTTAAATATCTAGATAAACCTCAAGCAAGTGGAAACTGAACTAAAATTCATGGTAACATTAAGAAGAAATATAAAGGATTCAGAAACATATTTTATGAAAGTGGCAGAACTTCTGTGACTAGAGAAGATGAGTTTGGGGGGGCAGCTGGGAGGGCTGTACTGCATGCTGCAGGCCTGAGGTGAACCCACAGCTCTGTGCACCCCCACGGCAGTGCCAGGCCTGAGTGCTGAACCGCACTGCCCTGTCCTGTGTGTGTCTGGGAGTGACCTTTGGGGGCCGGGCTCTTCAAGTGGAGCCTCCATTCCCAGTGAAAAGCACCTAAAGAAACAGGAGAGCTATTGTGCGTGACTCAGAGGTGCGAGCTAATTAAGGCAGAACATTCAAATATTCAAAACATTCAAATAACTGGAAATGTTACTGGCACCCGCTCGAGCAAATAGATGAATAACGGGATTCAAGTGATCAAGTGATTCAAATACCGGCTCAGTGTGACCAGGCCAAAATGCCAACACGCTTTGTGTTTGTTTATTCTGTGGCCCTGAGGCATGCCTTGGCTAGTGGCAGAGATGGAGCAGTTGTGGGGAGCCGAGGCAGGTATGATGGGTCAGGGGCAGGTGGGGCTTTAGTGCAGTGGCAGAGGTGATAGAGGTGGTGAAGAGGGTGAAGGTTGTTGGCAGGTTGCAGGGTGAGTAGCCCATCAGGGCATGCCCATGGTGTGCAGCGTAGAATGAGGGAGGCCGCACATCCGAGTACTGCCCAGGGCAGTCACGTGGCACGTCCACTGTATGAGGAAGCAAAGGGGCAGCTGCACCTGAATCAGTCGGGTGGGCAGCGTGCTGCGGACCAGCTCACTCTCCCTTGGCCTCCAGAAGATGTTTCCTCTTCGTGATGGCCTTTTCTCTTTCATTCACAATTTGCTGTAAGTGTTCCTGTCTGCATTTCCAAATTTAATAAAGACAAAAAATGCTTTAAAATAGTCTCTGAAGAGTGCAAACCAGAAAGGACGATAAAAGGTTAAAAAATAACTCTGCGTGTGTTAAAAATGTAATTGCTTTGGAGACACAATCTGCAGTTCTCAGCCGGCTCTGCTAAATGCCAGCTCTGTGAGTGGGCTGGCTCAGCCCTTTACTCCAGGACCAATGCGGGCAGAGCACCCGGGGTGGCCTTCCCCCCCACCACTCCCGCACAGTCCCCAGGTGGCTCAGCTCTGCGGCCTGGCCCCCCTGCCTGGACAGATTTGGTAGGGTGGTTCGGCTGTGGTTCCAGGTCTCTCCGCTTCCCATTCTTCCTCTACTATTGCCTGGCACTGGAGGCTCATGGGCATTGAGCCTCTCCTTTGGCAGCGCCCCCTGGCAGGTCCAGCATGAGGGGAGCAGCCTGGCTTGTCCTGCAGTGGAAGAGGGAGAGTGAAGTTCTCCTGCCCGTCCTGGGGCTTCAGGTCCCCAGAGCCCCCTCTCTGTAACTCCCTGCATCCAGGCTAATGGTGCATCATGGGCATGCTGGGAGTGGTTTGGGAGGGGGAGAAGACCTCTGAGCTGGTCTCTCCTGTGCATCCCCCTGGAGGACCCCTTTTGAGCTCCCTCCCTCCCCATCCTCCTGTCCCTACTCTTCCTTCCCTTCCCTCCCCTCCCCTTCTCTTCCATTCCCTTCCCTTCCCTCCCCTCCCCTTCTCTTCCCTCCCCTCCCTCCCCTCCCCTTCTCTTCCGTTTCCTTCCCTCCCCTCCCCTTCTCTTCCATTCTCTTCCCTTCCCTTCTTTCCCCTCCCCTCCCTCCCGCCTCTCCCCTTCCCTTCCCTTCCATTCCCTTCCCTCTCCTCCCTTCCCTTCCCTTCCCTTCGAGAAGATAAGTGACCATCTTATGGGAGGTTAGATGGTGTCAGAGCCACTAAATGGGAATCAGATGTGACTGGGCAGAAACATTCAGAGAATAATAGTGAATATCTAGAATTCAAAAATCATGTCAGAAAAAAAGTTGAAATAGGTGGAAAATATTGTTGAGAAAACACTATATAGAATAGAGCTAGAAGACAAAGAGGTAGAAAGAGAAAAAACCGAAGAAACTTAGGTGACTCAGGATTATTTTGAGAGCACAGAAATCAGAGGATCCTGGTGAGATGATGCTAAAGGAGAGTTTCAGATCGAAGAGTGATGCTCCAGACTGAAGAGATGAACAGCCTGGTTGAATGGGGTCCATCCAAGCAGATCAGCCAACACAGAGGGGACCATCCAAGCAGACCAGGCCAGCCCAGAGGGGACCATCCAAGCAGACCAGGCCAGCCCAGAGGGGACCGTCCAACCAGCTCAGCCAGCACAGAGGGGACCATCCAACCAACCAGCCAGCGCAGAGGGGACCGTCCAACCAGCCAGCGCAGAGGGGACCGGTCCAACCAGCCAGCGCAGAGGGGACCTTCCAACCAGCCAGCGCAGAGGGGACCTTCCAACCAGCCAGCGCAGAGGGACCTTCCAACCAGCCAGCGCAGAGGGGACCGTCCATCCAGCCAGCGCAGAGGGGACCATCTAACCAGCCAGCGCAGAGGGGACCGTCTAACCAGCCAGCGCAGAGGGGACCATCCAACCAGCCAGCGCAGAGGGGACCTTCCAACCAGCCAGCACAGAGGGGACCATCCAACCAGCCAGCGCAGAGAGGACCGTCCAACCAGCCAGCGCAGAGGGGACCATCCAACCAGCCAGCCCAAAGGGGACTGTCCAACCATACTCCCCTTCCTCACTGTGCTTCCCTCCCCTAGAAATCCCCTCCCTGAACTCGAGCCCTCCTCACCCTTCCCTGCCTCCACCCTGTGCCAGCTGCAGGGTTGCAGACAGGCCCCCACCTCCCAGGGTGGTCTGAGGGAGCATATTCCTATGAGAGGGGCCTCGCCTGACCCGCACTCAGCTCTTTACGGAAGCATCTCTCTGAGTCCCTCTGATCCCCAGGAAAGTGGTTTCCAGCCCACTAAGAGAGACATGACCCCTAGGTCTTGAGAAGTGGGCCTGTTGGGCACCTGCTGGACAGGCGGTGGGCTCGAGGGCCAAGACCAGGGAGGGCTCACATCGGGCAGCTCCAGCGCAGCCACTAAGGGAGGCCGTGGGCCTGGCGACTCAGGGTCACATTTCCTGTGCCTGTATATCATGGCTCTGAATGAAGGTAAATTGGCTTTATTCAGCGTTGATTCAGCTCATGACAGAAAATGTCAGTTTTAGTCTCTCTAGAAAACTCTTACAAATAATAAAAACAAATGAATCACCCACAATTTTAAGAATAAAACAGACTTTACAAAGTTAGGAAAGGTCTGATTTGTACAAGTGAAAGGTGTGTGCTGTGTCACGACGTCCCTGCCTGACGGACTCGGCAGTGGTGAACGTCAGTAATAACCATCCTGGGCCGGAGGCTGCAGATCAAACGGCTCCATGCGCTGCCGGCCCCAGTTCCCACCCGAGGAAGTAATTTCAAGAGTCTCAGATCTGCTCAAAGTAAACCCATTTCTGCCCAAGTAAACTTGCTTCTTGTGACTCATTCTGAGTTGAAAGAGAAGCACCAGGAAATGCCAGAGTGACTCCAGCCTGTGTCTGAAAGATGTGGGCAGCTGCCAGCTGTGGGCAAGACAGGCACTGGCTGGACCCCCAAAGCTGCCAGTTGAGGGCAGGACGGGCACTGACTGGACCCCAAAGCTGCCAGTCGAGGGCAGGATGGGCGCAGGGCCTGAGCCAGACTCCAGAGCTGCCAGCCACGGGCAGGGCAGCCACGGGCAGGGCCTGAACCAAGCCCCAGGGGTACCAGCTGTGGGCAGGACAGGCGGCAGGGCCTGAGCCAGACCCCTTGCAGTCCTAGCTGCACAGAGACCAGCTTCCGTGCACTCTTGGCTCAGTCCAAATCCGAGGGACGTGCGTGTCCCTTGCAAATGCGTGTCTTCATGGTGGAGGGAGTCCCTCGGAATCTCCCTTTCCTGGGTATGGTCGTGTGACCCCGGGCGCTGTGCCACATCTGTGTTTCCTGTGTCTGCAGGTGGACCAGCCTATCGCAAACATGCAGGAAGCGCTGACTCACTCTAACCTGACGGCGTCCTGGACAGGACGCGGACTTGGTGTCAGACTGCGTGACTGTCGCTGATGGAGTCCGCTTTGGACACTCCCGTGTGCAAGCGGCCCGAGCTGCTGTTCTGATGGTGTTGGGGTCTGCGCTGGTGCAGACGCCGAGTCGCCCAGTGTTTGGGCCCATGACGGTGCAGATGCCCCGAGGCTGCCCGTCCTGGCTCTTTCCCTGCACCCCTGCAGTCCCAGCAGGCATCTCTGTTCCCCAGATGCCCACCCGCTCACCTCCCATCCGCCTTCCTGCCAACGGCTCCAGCTGACCTGCTCAGGGTGTGCACCCCTCTCCTGACAACTGTCCTCAGGGCCAGGGCTGCTCTCTGGGTCCACCCTGAGCTGACTCCACCCCCACTCAGTGGCAGCACCCACAGCCGACCCCTGCAGGGATCAGGTTTCCGATCTCTTCCTCTGCCCCTTCTGTGCAGGGAGAGGCAGGAGGCGTCCTCGCTCCTCCCTGGGGTGAAGCTTCCGGTACCCCCCACACTGGCCTGTAACCTGTAACCAAATTCACTTTGTGACAGAGCATTTCAGCCTCTGTTCTTCCTGCACAGCCGCGGGGCTGGACCTGTCAGGGATTGCAGGGGGAGAGCACGGGGTTACCTGCCCAGAGACCTTCAGGGTTGCGGGCGGGAGAGCACGGGGTTACCTGCCCAGAGACCTTCAGGGTTGCGGGCGGGAGAGCACGGGGTTACCTGCCCAGAGACCTTCAGGGTTGCGGGCAGGAGAGCACGGGGTTACCTGCCCAGAGACCTTCAGGGTTGCGGGCGGGAGAGCACGGGGTTACCTGCCCAGAGACCTTCAGGGTTGCGGGCGGGAGAGCACGGGGTTACCTGCCCAGAGACCTTCAGGATTGCGGGCGGGAGAGCACGGGGTTACCTGCCCAGAGACCTTCAGGATTGCAGGCGGGAGAGCACGGGGTTACCTGCCCAGAGACCTTCAGGGTTGCGGGCGGGAGAGCACGGGGTTACCTGCCCAGAGACCTTCAGGATTGCGGGCGGGAGAGCACGGGGTTACCTGCCCAGAGACCTTCAGGATTGCGGGCGGGAGAGCACGGGGTTACCTGCCAGTCCACCCCCTTCCTCCCTCACCCAGCACACTCTCCTCGCTGGCTCTGACACAGCACTTGGAGGAGGGAGAGATGGCCTGAGGGAGCCAGAGAGGCAGTGCAGATACAGCAGGAAGGCGGTCGCCTTGCACATAGCATCTCAGTGTGGTCCCTGGCACCCCACGGGGTCTTTCGGCACAGCCGGTAGTGATCCAGAGCACAGTCCAGGAGTGAGCCCTCAGGGACCACTGGGTGTGGCCCAAAAATAAAAACTAAAAGCAAAATCCAAAGATCATTGAGTTGTGCTGAAGCTCCGTTTTATTCAGGACAACACACCGACTGTGATGATTTTCTAGGGTCTGCTTCTGTGCTGGGTATCTCACTTGGAGGAGCCATGGCCTTCTTCTTTCTAGAGACTAGAGGCAAGGCTTTCATGAAAGTTCTTAAATGTTGACATTTGGGGTTAGCCAGACGACCCCCCACTCCATGAGGACCTCCATTTTCCACATCCGACTTCCCCCTCGTCAGAACTCCACCCAACAGACCAGCCTATCACAGCCCGGCTCATTGAGATCCACCCTACTGCAGTCTTTTAATCCGCCCAGGTATGCTGATACAGAAACAGACATGGGGCAGAGCTGTTACTGGCTCTTCACTGTGCCTAGCCGCTCATGAGGTGCCCTGGAGGGATGGCAGGTTCTAGCCCTGGCCCGCCACCCCAGCAGAGCCTCACAAGCCAGACGACCCCACTCCATGAGGACCTCCATTTTCCACATCTGGACTTCCCCTCGTCAGAACTCCACCCAGCAGACCAGCCTATCACAGCCCGGCTCGCGCGCCGCAAGCAGCCGCGCAGTTCATCAATAAATGCTGGATTTTGAGATGACTACAAGAGTCATCTCAAATGCTACCCACACAGCAGAGCCTGGCAAGCTACCCGTGTCGTATTTGATATGCCAGATACCAGTAACAATTATAGACCTCATTCCCATGACCTGATGGAATGGTTTGAGGCTCTTTATGTTCCTGGAGCAAGCAGGTGCCCTTGGGCTCTACTTGCATGAGACAGGTCATATGGAGATGTTACTGGTGCCCACTCGAGCAAATCGACAATGAATGGGAAGACAGTGATACAGTGATTTGGGGTTAGCCTGTGATATGGGACACTCTAATGAGCCCGTTACCCTGGGCAAATAGCTTGTCCACTCGGCGCCTGCAGCTCGGCCTCAGGTAGCCATCTGCGTCTGACACAGCTTGCGTGTGCTCCCACCATGGCTTCTGGAAGCCTGCAGTTGCCGCCCGGTCGTGCTCACTCCTAGGATGCCGGGTCGTGTCCTACCTGTGTAGGATATTGGGGGCTGGCAGTTTTCAGCATGCGACTAGCAGTATCAGGCACAGTACTAGTCCTGAGGCTCTGTAAGTTGTTCCTTTATTATTTCTTCTATTTATTTCCTTCTCTCTTCAAGACTCTTTGCAAACTCTCTCCAAACACTGCCCTTAGGCAAGCTCCGGTTTCTCCTCCCTAACTCCCTCTCCTGCCAGGCTGAGAACCCAGTTTCAACTCACTGACGGAACTGTTTTTCCAACTGTATATCTATCTCCTTAATTATCCCCTTTAACTCTTAAGGGTCGCCAACAGGGCCCCTGTGTCCTGCCTGTGTAGGATGCCAGGGGTCCCGTGTCCAGTCTGTGGGTCATGGCTCCTGGGGACGTTGGGGGGACTCTGTGTCCTGAACCCTGCAGTGTACAGGTCACTCACGAGTGAGGGGCCAGTGTCTCTCAGGGCCATTCCTGTATGGGGACAGTACCTCAAGGACAGGCCCCCTGACTCACCCCAACAGGCTGGAGTCCCACAAGCCTGGAGCCAGCTCACTTTTTAAAAATACAAATTTTTTTTTTGTCTACAAATGTTCAAAGTACATATAATAAAAATTCTTTAGTTGTTCCAAAAAATAATGCTGTAATTCATCCAAAATCTAAATACTCAACTTGAAAGAGACTGTAAATCCATCTGGTCCACGTGGAGACAGCAGAAAGGCTCTTCATGAATATTTTTCAGCTTGGGACATTACCAGCATCATATTTCAGATGGCATCTCCCAAACTGAGGAATCGGGTCATGAGAATCTCAGGAGCCCACACTGAAAGGTCCTTGTGGGAGCCCAACACTGACACGGCTGAGCGTCCTGTGAAAGCCCAGCCCAGACCCCAGCACGTTCCCTCAGACCTGCACCTCAGCCCAGACCCCAGCATGTCCCCTCAGACCTGCACCTCAGCCCAGACACCAGCATGTCCCCTCAGACCTGCACCTCAGCCCAGACCCCAGCACGTTCCCTCAGACCTGCACCTCAGCCCAGACCCCAGCACGTCCCTCAGACCTGCACCTCAGCCCAGAACCAGCACGTCCCCTCAGACCTGCACCTCAGCCCAGACCCCAGCACGTCCCCTCAGACCTGCACCTCAGCCCAACACCAGCACGTCCCCTCAGACCTGCACCTCAGTCCAGACCCCAGCATGTCCCTCAGACCTGCACCTCAGCCCAGACCCCAGCACGTCCCCTCAGACCTGCACCTCAGCCCAGACACCAGCATGTCCCCTCAGACCTGCACCTCAGCCCAGACCCCAGCATGTCCCCTCAGACCTGCACCTCAGCCCAGACAACAGCATGTCCCCTCAGACCTGCACCTCAGCCCAGACCCCAGCATGTCCCCTCAGACCTGCACCTCAGCCCAGACACCAGCATGTCCCCTCAGACCTGCACCTCAGCCCAGACCCCAGCATGTCCCCTTAGACCTGCACCTCAGCCCAGACCCCAGCACGTCTCCTCAGACCTGCACCTCAGCCCACACACCAGTATGTTCCCTCAGACCTGCACCTCAGCCCAGACCCCAGCATGTCCCCTCAGACCTGCACCTCAGCCCAGACCCCAGCATGTCCCCTCAGACCTGCACCTCAGCCCAGACCCCAGCACGTCCCCTCAGACCTGCACCTCAGCCCAGACACCAGCACGTCCCCTCAGACCTGCACCTCAGCCCAGACCCCAGCATGTCCCCTCAGACCTGCACCTCAGCCCAGACCCCAGCATGTCCCCTCAGACCTGCACCTCAGCCCAGACCCCAGCATGTCCCCTCAGACCTGCACCTCAGCCCAGACACCAGCATGTCCCCTCAGACCTGCACCTCAGCCCAGAACTAGCACGTCCCCTCAGACCTGCACCTCAGCCCAACATCAGCACGTCCCTCAGACCTGCACCTCAGCCCAGACCCCAGCATGTCCCCTCAGACCTGCACCTCAGCCCACACACCAGTATGTTCCCTCAGACCTGCACCTCAGCCCAGACCCCAGCATGTCCCCTCAGACCTACACCTCAGCCCAACACCAGCATGTCCCCTCAGACCTGCACCTCAGCCCAGACCCCAGCATGTCCCTTCAGACCTGCACCTCAGCCCAGACCCCAGCATGTCCCCTCAGACCTGCACCTCAGCCCAGACCCCAGCATGTCCCCTCAGACCTGCACCTCAGCCCCGACACCAGCAATGCTGCACTGAGTCTTCCCTCGTCTGTTACTGACTTCCACTGGGACGATGTTCATGAAACGAGGGGCTCTCTGTTGCTCAATGCAGAACTTGAGGAGCTCCCGGAGGGTCATCTGCAGGAGCACAGAGCACAGTGCTCTCGCACCTGAGAGATGTGCTACAACCTTGGCTGAGTCTAACATGGATACAAGTGTCTAGACCAAAGCAATAACAAGTTTTCTTTAGAAGATCCTATTTGCGTTTTCTCGGGCACTAAAAGAACAGGTGGATTCCGGCTTCCCAGCAGAGCATGAAGTGGTCAAAGCGATCCCTGAGTGCTGTTGAGGGAAGCTCCAGGGAAACAGGGGAGGGATTTAGTGACGATTCTCTGATTATGACACCAGCAACTGAGACAGCAAGATAAAAATGAAAGAATTGAACTCTATTAAAATTAAAACCTTTTGTACATCCAAGAACATTCTCAACAGAGTGGAAAAACAACTACCACAGTGGGAGAAAATATTTGTTAATCACACATCTGATAAGACAGAATTATCCTGAGCACATGAAAAAAATACTACAACTCAACAATAAGCCAGATATTTAGTGGGCTGTTTTTTTTCTTTTTGGGGGTGTAGGTGGGCCACACCCAGCGATGCTCAGGGGTTTCTCCTGGCCCTACATTCAGGAATTACTCCTGGTGGTGCTCGGGGGACCATATGGGATGAAGGGAATCATATCCGGTCAGTCGCGATGCAAGGCGAGCACCCTACCCACTCTACTATCTCTCTGGCCCCACTAAACAGAATTTTATAAATAGGCAGAAGATGGGGCTGCGGAGAGTTTACATGGTAGAGCACTTGCTGTATGTGTAAAAGGCCTCGGTTCAATCACGGCACTCTGGTCCCCTGGGCTGGTGGTGTGTGAGAACACACGGCAGAGAATGTCTAGGGAGACCCCTGAAACAGAAAGATAGGACACATGGTCCCTTACTGTGTCAGCTGGGTGAAATCTAGATGATGGGCGATGCCTTTTAACATCACCAAAGTGATGAGGGACGGGTGCCAGGTCTCCCTCAACTGGCAGCGCTGCCTGATCTGGAAGCTCACCAGGCAGAGGGTTTGCTGGCAGATCAGCTCCCAATCCACCAGATGGAAGGCACCAGTGACTGATGCCTTCACTGTGGCATAGCTTCATGACTTCGCTGTCCCTCCAGCGAGAGAAAAGTAGAGTTCTCTCATAACCACCCTTGAAACAGTTTCTGTACTCATCATCGCTTCCTCCCGGGGGTTCTAGGCAGGCTGGGATAGCGACTCTGGCTCTCTGGGGCAGTGGTTCCCAACCGGCCGGCCAGGGCCACTGCCCTTTCCCCTTCAGGAAAAAGGGCTGAGAACCAATGGTTCTAACCATCGTTCCATGGACGGGATGCAAGCAGCTGCCCACGGCTGAAGATCTACATCTGGGGCAGCGCTGACCTTTGGCCTCCAGCTGTTATCAGTGTCAGAGACGCAGTGGGGGCAGTCTGAAGGAACCATCAGAGGCTGCAGAAAGTGCCTGTGTGGCCACGCCTATCTGTGAGTCAGGTGGAGATGGACAAGAGCCGCTCTCGGCTCGCGGAGCAGCTATGAAACGCAGCACTTGGCATGAGGTGTGCAACGACCTGCAGCTGGGCCTGAAAAATGTCCCACATCTCACTGCGTTGAGCCCATTCATCACTGGATGAGCCCAGAGCCACGGCAGAGCCTGGCAAGCTACCCGTGGTGTATTCGATATGCCAAAAACAGTAACAATAAAGGACCTCATTCCCAACGAATGGAGACCTTACTGGTGCCCGCTTGAGCAAATCGCTGAACAATGGGAAGACAGGTGAAGTGATCTCACGGCATCCTTCACTTCAGATGTGTGCTTTCTCTTCAGTGTTCTGGCGTGATCTGGTTGCTTGAGTATTTAGCCTGAGGGAGCTCTGAGCTCGGGACGGCTCTGGCTCCCTTTGCTACAATGCCCTGAGCTGAGGGGCGGGCACCTCGGCACTGTGCCAACCCACTGCTGTTACTGTGCAGCTCCTCGGGACAGGCTGAGACAGAAATGGCTCTTTGGCATTTATCAGCACCATCCTTCCATTAGACTTGGTAACAAACATCATTTGAGCCCTGATCAATGAGATGGCAATCTTAATTAATTGTGGAGACAGACCACAAATAGAACAGTAGGGGAGGGGCCTGGGTTTACAGAGAAATGGGCTGGTCTTCTGCTGCGTCTTACTTTCTGCCACATTTCAGAACCCCAACGACTATGGAAAGATCTAGAACCTTACAGCCAACCTGGGCAGCCCTGGAGAAGGTGCAAGTGAGGGGCAGGCCTCGCACAGAGGAGGAGGGGAGGTGGCCACGACTTCCCTGGGTCACCCGGGCTCTTCAGGCCTCTGCAGTGCATGCTCCTGTATAGGGAAACAGCCTGCTTGGGCTTCACGCAGAGCCTTGCTGTGTCGCTGTGTCGTACACTGAGCCTGTCACGTGACGAGAACAGTCACACTGACTCAAGTCTGACATGCAAAACTGGAGAAAAGACTGAGCTCACCACAGAAGGAATCGAATCCCCTGCAAATAGCTAAACCTGGAGCAATACTGACATAGTCCCCAGGGTGATTCCTCACAGCAAAGACCAGCAGAGCTGGTCAGGGTGATGGGACAGCTCTTGCATGTCCAGGGACCCAGTTCCTTTCATCTTCTTGGTTATGTGGGGGTTTCTCCCTCAGATTTACAGTACAGCTGCCAGAGCACCTGCCATTGCTTATTTTCCCAGTCGGAGGGAAGAGTACTGCGTTTTAGAACCAGCAGCAGCTGGGCTTGTAGAACCCTGTTGCCAGCCTAAGAGGTCACCCTGTTTGCCTTGTCGACAACTTCCCCTGGAGACCTCACCTGTGAGCCGCCAGTGAGATGTCCACGGCAGGGAGACAGGGCTGGGGCGGCTGCTCCAGGGACACTCCGGCAGGCACTGCCCCTGACGTCTCCCTTGCAGAAAGCCCTGCGCTTTCATTCCCTCCATGACCCTGCCTTGCTGTCTGCTGAAGTGCTTTTTGCCAGTTCCTTCAGCTCAGCTGTGACCACCGGCAGCATCCAGGCTGCCCTTGCCGCTGCTGCTCACGGGCCTCATGGTCCGTCTGGCCTTGCTCAGGTTTCTAACGGGCTTGGCTGGGCATTTAGAAAGGACTCGGCAGTTCAGGTTTACCAAAGCTAATCCTCTCCACTCACATTTGTACCCAAGTTAACAAAGGTGACTTGTCACCAAGGTGCAGTTTGTGGAAAAATAGTTATTTCCATGTCAAATTAAGACTATGAAGATCACTTTTGTGAGAGAATCAAAAGAGCATGTCCAAAAGTTACTTCTAAAACACAGTTTGGTGCACACTAACTCGTGTCCTGTCAGACTGCTGGAGGCAGCGGTGACAGAGCCGGTGATGAGCTAAGCCTGCAGCATCCCTGGGCTAACCGAAGGGATCTTCTCCGGCTTCCTCTCCACACTCACCCACTGCTGATAGTGCCAAGGTCAGTGTGGGCGAGCCCCACTGCCAAAGCCCGGTCCAGCTTGGAGGGTTTCTTGATAAGAATGAATGCTTCTCCCATTTGGTGTGTTTTGTTTTGAGGACACGCCAAGCTGTTACCACCTGGCTCTGTGTTCAGGGGGCAGTTCCAGTAGTGCTCAGGGGAGCACATGATGCCTGGACCAAATTTGGACCTCCACATATGATGCAAAAGTTCCAGCCCTTTGGGTCACTCCCCAGCCCTAGGGTTATCTAATGACTCATTTGCCAATGTGGCATAGGGCACAAGGCATCACAGTGTCACAGTGCACAGACAGGAGTCACAGCATCACAGTGTAAGGGCAGGAATCACAGCGTCAGCGCACAGGGCAGGAGTCACAGCGTCACAGCGCACAGAGCAGAAGTCACAGCGTCACAGCGCACGGAGCAGGAGTCACAGCGTCACAGTGCACGGAGCAGGAGTCACAGCGTCACAGCGCATAGAGCAGGAGTCACAGCGTCACAGCGCACAGAGCAGGAGTCACAGCGTCACAGTGCACGGAGCAGGAGTCACAGCGTAACAGCACACGGAGCAGGACTTACAGCGTCACAGTGCACGGAGCCGGAGTCACAGCGTCACAGTGCACGGAGCCGGAGTCACTCGTCACAGTGCACGGAGCCGGAGTCACAGCGCCACAGCGCAGGGAGCAGGAGTCACAGCGTCACAGCGCAGGGAGCAGGAGTTACAGCGCCACAGCGCACGGAGCAGGAGTCACTCGTCACAGTGCACGGAGCAGGAGTCACAGCATCACTCACACGGAGCAGGAGTCACAGCGTCACAGTGTACAGGGCAGGACTCACAGCTTCACAGCGCACAGAGCAGGAGTCACAGCGTCACAGTACACGGAGCAGAACTCACAGTGTCACAGCGCACGGAGCAGGAGTCACAGCGTCACAGCGCACGGAGCAGGAATCACTCAACACAGTGCACAGGGCAGGAGTCACAGCGTCACAGCGCACAGGGCAGGAGTCACAGCGTCACAGCGCACGGAGCAGGAGTCACAGCGCCACAGCGCACGGAGCAGGAGTCACAGCGCCACAGCGCACGGAGCAGGAGTCACAGCGTCACAGTGCACGGAGCAGGAGTCACAGCGTCACAGCGCACAGACAGGAGTCACAGCGTCACAGCGCACAGGGCAGGAGTCACAGCGTCACAGCGCACGGAGCAGGAGTCACAGCGTCACAGTGCACGGAGCTGGAGCCACAGTCACAGAACAGGCGCCACAGCTCTCACAGTACGCTGAGCAGGGCGCTGTGTGGAGCTCCCACTGTCTGGGCCCTTTCTGTTGTCCTGGTGTTTTCATGCAGTCGATGGCCGTCCTGAGGCGTTCAGCTGACATACTCTTAGCTGCACACTTTGGCAAACCAGGTCTGCTTTGGCTCACTTGGCCTGGATCTCCGGTTGTTTGCATGACGTGGTCTTAACTTCCCTTTCCCAGGTCGCGTCGAAGGCTAGTCCTTTAAGTAGGTGACAATGCTTCTTGTCCGTCTCGCCTGGCTCTTCCCCCATGCTAGGCTCTCCTGCAGGTGTGCGGCAGGCATGGCCTGGGTCCCTTCTAAACTATGCCCAAGAGCCAGCCCACACTGCGCCATGTCCCCTATTGACACCCCAGGAAACAGGGTGACCCGGCTGAACCCTGAGGGCAGGGTGCCCCAGAGTAGCAGTGTGGGGAACACACCGAAGGATACCTGTTGGTCTGCGTGGCTGCTGGTGTCATGTCCAAGCCTCTGACCTGCTGTGTGGCTGTGGTCTCCCCGAGACGGTGTGACGTGGATTATTCCTGGTCACAAAGTCATCCGTGCTTAGGATCCGGGCTTTTAACCGAACAAGGAGAAACCATTTCCAGTGTGTCAGTGAGCTTTGTCATCACCAGGTTCACAGCTCAAACAATCCAAATTTACTGCCAAGGAAGAGGAGCAGGTTTCAGGGCTAAGAGCAGGGGGTCTGGAAGTGGACATGGCCCAGCAGGGGTCACTGGAGGACAGAAGCAATGGGCCAGAACATGCATTTCTGCAGAGGAAAGGGTCAGGACCGTCTGGATTCCGTCATGGAAGGTCTGATCATAGTGACTGAGCCCCATGCAGTCTCTTGGGCTTCTGACTGGCTTTCTCTGGCAACTGTCTGTGAGGGCAGAAACGCTATTCAAGACGCCTCTGTTTGCTGACACCCTGCAGGCACATGCTGTCCCCCCGACTCCTTTGCCCTGGGGGTATTTCCCACTCCCTCTCAGGGGCATTGTGGGTATTTCCCTCACCTCTACAGGGGCACTGTGGGTATTTTCCACAGGGGCATTGTGGGTATTTTCCATGCCCTCTCCAGGTGCATTCTGGGTATTTCCCACACCTCTACAGGGGCATTGTGGGTATTTCCCATGCCCTCTCCAGGTGCATTGTGGGTCCTCACACCCTCTCCATGTGAATTGTTTGGTGTTTTACAACCCCTCTTTTAGCTACACTGGGGTTCCCTCTTCAGGCGCATTGTAGGTGTTTTCTATGCACTCTCCAGATACACTGGGGTTTCCATGTCCTCTTCAGGCACACTGTGGGTGTTTCCCTCACACTCTCCAGGTAAACGGAGGTTCCTACACCCTCTTCAGGCACACTGTGGGTGTTTCCCTCACACTCTCCAGGTAAACAGAGGTTCCTACACCCCTCTTCAGGCACACTGTGAGTGTTTCCCTCACACTCTCCAGGTAAACGGAGGTTCCTACACCCTCTTCAGGCACACTGTGGGTGTTTCCCTCACACTCTCCAGGTAAACGGAGGTTCCTACACCCTCTTCAGGCACACTGTGGGTGTTTCCCTCACACTCTCCAGGTAAACGGAGGTTCCTACACCCTCTTCAGGCACATTGTGGGTGTTTCCCTCACTCTCCAGGTAAACGGAGGTTCCCACACCCCCTCTTCATGCACACTGTGAGTGTTTCCCACACACTCTCCAGGTACAAGGGGGTTTCCATGAACTGTCCAGGTGCACTATAGGTGTTTTCCACGCACTTTCCAGGTGTGCTGGGCATCAGCTACACCCTCTCTCAGTCCATTACACACGTTTCCCACACCCTCGCGGGTGTACCTCCGTGAACCCCAGGACAAACTTCTTCTCTGAGAACATCCAGGGTTTTGTTTTGCCTCTGCTGTCTGGCGTGCCTGGAAGAACCTGGGCCCTGGGGACCAAGGGAAGCCAGGGCTGAGCCCCCGCTCTGTCCCTGCAGCAGTGGAGGCTGGTATCCAGGCCAAGAGCAGCTGGGCTCTGCAGCATCCTCGCAGTTGTCTTGGCCATGGAGGGTAACTTGTGTGCAGGCCGCATTTGGAGCCTTGGCTTGGCGTGGTTGGTTGTCTGAGACAAGCACAAACAAGGAGTGATGGTGGAGCCACTCCCAGGAGCTGACACTGAGATGTGAAAGCAAGTGAGTCGCAGGCTCTGGAGCGGTCGCCATGGTTCTCACAGATACTCGTTCTGCTCCGTGTGGTTTGAGATTTGATTTAATTACAGAACCTTAGCAAACCTGATTGTGTGTTTTCCATGCAATGAAAGACCACCCACCCACTAAAGCCTGGGAAGACTCGGTTTACTATGGCCTGCAGCCAGCGTGATGAAGCCCCAGTGTCCAGCAGCCATTTCCGGAGACCGTGAATTCACGGACCGCCTGGCGGACAGTCTCATTTTTGTGGAAAAGCTCGCAGCGTTCCTGAACCAAGCCCCTTTCCACTCGGGAAATAAATGGGCGCACTCCGATCTCTTGTACCTCCTAAAACCTGGGCACTCTGAAATGTTTAAGTTTCCTTTCCCAAGTAATTCTTTCTCTGTGGCTCCCTGCTACTCCTCTCTGTTCTCTGTGTGTCTGCGATACTGAAGCTCTTGCCTGGTCCCTGAGCGTGTGTGTTTAGTAACTTCTCCAGGACAGACCCCCACACTCAGTCCCCTTCCTGACACCCCCACCCGGGCTTACGGCAGTTCTTAGAGGATGTGCTGGTCAGTCTCTTCTCTCAGCCACAAACGTGCTTGACCAGACAGCAACCTCTGAGCCGTGCCGGTGCAAGGGCAGCCTCCACCCAGCTTCTCAGACCTTCCCCTCAATCCCCGTGGATCCTCTCGGGGTCTCAGGCAGAGCCTCGCCAAGTCCCCACCTCAGTCACCATCCCAGATCACAAACTCCCCATGAATAAAGCTATTTCTAAAGAGACTGGCTGGTTTTCAAAAAGCTTGAAAACCAGCCAGAGGCCTCAGGCTAAGTTTAGACAACTAAAAATAAAGTGAAAACTTGGTTTTCAAAATTATTATTATTTTAAAAGTCTTTTTTGAAATGTACTTAAACAGTGATGCGAAATCTGGTCAATAAAATTCTACTGTTACCATGAAAATAAGTCTGGTTTTTCCCAGGATAAAATGAAGAGTTTCCTCCTGGTGCTTCTTTCTTCAGAGACTTGCGCCCCTGCTGCATGCGGCTCCAGGGTGTGGTGTCTGTGGCTGAAGGGGCAAGGACAGTGGTGCCCTGCGGTGGCAGCCACTCCTCAGGTGGGGTGACTGAAGTGACTGAGGAGCTGAGGAGAGCTGGCGCCCTGCAGTAATGGCCACTCAGATGAGGCATCTGAAGGCTGAGGAGCGGCAGCGCCCTGTAGTGACGGCCCCTCCCTCGACGGCTGTGGTGGAAGCCGGACCGTCATCCGTGGGGGTGGTGGGCATTGCCACATGCAGTGCCCTCCGTCACTCCTCAGCGCTGCTCACTTATTCTCAAGGTCCAGTTTCCCTCCAGAAGCCCGGGCTGCCGCCTTCGTGGCTTTCTCAGCAGTGGCCCCTCCCGGTGCGGGACCCGGGCATGTCCACTGCGTAATCTGATTGGGGAGCAAGAGCAGAATGAGAAACATCCCCAGCGGGCTCTGTCCTGCCCATCCCTGCTTTCCACAGAACTCATGTTTTTCTTGTTTGGGGCTAACCCGGGTGCTCTGGGGCTACTCCTGGTGGTGCTCCGGCACCGTGACTGCATCTCAAACACTGTGACTGGCGCCACAGTGTGTTCGTGGAACACAAATGTAGCCTCGTGTTTAGAAGTGACATCGGGCAGTGGCTTGGCTATGCTCTTCCTTAGTCAGATGTTGGAAATGCACAAAGCAAACTGTTATTGAGTTGACTTAGGGACAAATGCTCGAGAAGCCGTGTGGACAGTGAGAAAGTGGGAACCGGAGACAGCTCGAGGAAGCGGTAGCTGGCTTGGAGCCGGAGGACGCATGTGGGGCTGGCGGGGCAGGTGATGTGCCCAGGAGGCCGACTTGGCAGCTCTCAGGTCCCCGAGACCATCGCCTCCCGAGCCCCTTTCCCAGCACTTCCCTCCTCCCCAGGGCACCCACTCGTGAGAGCAGGTGGGGGCTCGCCAGTGGGGCACTTCTAGCTCCTTTCTCAGTGGCAGCTGCCCCAACTCCGGCCATGGCCCCTGTCCTCATGCTGAGGAGGGTGTCGGGGCTGCCGCCTGTGTGACGAGGTGCAGACGCTGCCTGGAACCCCTTTGGCCAGGCCCGGCCCGGGCAGATCCGGTTCTGGAGGGCCCCAGAGGGCTGAGTTTGGGCTGAACTGAGACTCACTGTCGGCGCTCTGTGATCAGGCTGACTGGGCCCAGGGCCTCCACCTCCTATTCTCCAGTCCTTGACATTCAAGCCGTATCTTCCCATCCTCTCCGCCTCACCCTTGAACCCCCTGGACTTGAAACCACCAGCCGAGAGAATTATCTCTTGACTCTTGTAACTAGACATCTCACACTTGGGCCCGGATTGGCCCCATGAGACTCGGAGCCTTGGACATCCATGGCACATGCACAGGAAGCTTGGTGGTTGGGACCTCACTCGCTAAACCTGAACAACCACACTCTGTCCCCTGAGATGTTTCACTACAGTTCAAACTCAAAAGAGAAAAATTCGAGCCAGATTCCACCAGCCACAAATAAAAACAATTCTAAAAGAGCTGTAGTTAGCTCCTCACAGGTGTGTCAACATGGAGAAGAATATCTCTGAATTTTTCATTCTGCATCTCTGTATGAAGCAAAGGAAAAGACTGACAGCAAGTTTAAGCTGCCAAAACATGTTGCGCAGAGAGCAATGTCCCCAAAGGGCACTTCCCCTGTGAGAACAGTTCCTGTGAGAGCAGTCCCCTGTGAGAGCCCTCTTCTGAAACTCCCTGTGAGAGCACTCTCCTGTGAGAGCACTTTCCTGTGAAAGAACTCCCATGTGAGAGCACTCTTCTGTGAGAGCACTTCCCTGTGAGTGGACAGTCCCCCGTGAGAGCAGTCCCCTTGAGTAGATAGTCCCCTGTGAGAACAGTCCCCTCTGTGTAGACAGTCCCCTCTGTGTAGACAGTCCCCTGTGAGTGGGGACAGAGGGACTCCCCTGGGAGTAGACAGTGCCCTCTGAGAGTAGACTCCTGAGAAAGAAATCCTCTGTGAGTGGACAGTCCCCTATGAGAGCAGACCGCTGTGAGATCAGTCCCCTGTGAGTGGACAGTCCCCTATGAGAGGACTCCCCTGTGAGAGCAGACCCTGTGACGGTACTTTCCTGAGAGCAATTCCCTGTGAGGGCAAACCCCATGAGAGCAGTCCACAGTGAGAGGAAAACCCCCTGTGAAAGAAGTCCTCTGTGAGTGGACAGTCCCTAGGGATAGCAGTCCCCAGGGAGAGCAATCCCCAGGGAGAGCAGTCCCCAGGGAGAGCAGTCCCTAGGGAGAGCAGTCCCCTGTGAGTAGAGAGTCCCCTGTTAGAGCAGGCCCTGGAAGAGTAATGTCCTGTGAGCAGTCTGCTCTGAGTGGACAATAGCCTGAGAATGCAGAACGCTGTAAGACCAACCTTGTGAGAGCAGTTCAATATGAGTGGACAGTACCATGGGAGAGGACTCCCAGTGCATAGACAGTGCCCTGTGAGAACAAATCCCGAGAGCAGTCCCCCTAAAGCAGACAGTTCACTCCGATGAGAGTACTCCTCTGTGGGAGCAGTGTGAGAGCAGACCGAGAGCAATCTCATCTATCACAGAGCACTCAGGACAGTGAACAGACACGGACACTGCAGTAAGGGGGAAAAACACAGGCACTCAGGACAGTGTGTGAGACAGGGACACTGCAGTCAGAGTGTGCAGACACAGGCACTCAGGACAGTGTGTGAGACAGGGACACTGCAGTCAGAGTGTGCAGACACAGGCACTCAGGACAGTGTGTGAGACAGGAACACTGCAGTCAGAGTGTGCAGACCCAGGCACTCAGGACAGTGTGTGGAGACAGGGACACTGCAGTCAGAGTGTGCAGACACAGGCACTCAGGACACTGTGTGCGACAGGTTCACTGCAGTCAGAGTGTGCAGACACAGGGACTCAGGGTAGTGTGTGAGACAGAGACACAGCAGTCAGAGTGTGCTGACACAGACAGTCAGGACAGTGTGTGATACAGGGACACTACAGTCAGAGTGTGCAGACACAGGCACTCAGGACAGTGTGTGAAACAGGGACACTGCAGTCTGAGGGGTGCAGACACAGGGACTCAGGGTAGTGTGTGGAGACAGAGACACAGCAGTCAGAGTGTGCAGACACAGACAGTCATGACGTGTGTGAGACAGGAACACTAAAGTCAGAGTGTGCAGACACAGGCACTCAGGACGGTGTGAGACAGGAAAACTGCAGTCAGAGTGTGTAGACACTGGAACTCAGGACATGTATGATACAGGTCAGTGCAGTCAGAGTGTGCAGACACAGGCACTCAGGACAGTGTGTGAGACAGGAACACTGCAGTTAGAGTGTGTAGATACGGGAACTCAGGACAGTGTGTGAGACAGGGACAGTGCAGTCAGAGTGTGCAGACACAGGCACTCAGGACAGTGTGTGATACAGGAAAACGGCAGTCAGAGTGTGCAGACACAGGCACTCAGGACAGTGTGTGATACAGGTCAGTGCAGTCAGAGTGTGCACACAGGCACTCAGGACAGTGTGTGAGACAGGGACACTGCAGTCAGAGTGTGCAGACACAGTCACTCTGGACAGTGTGAGACAGGGACACTGCTTTAAATGTGTGCAGGCTGATGCTCATGCAGCAGCGTGAGCAGCCGCAATTGTGGCAATTTTTTGAGGTCTCCATCCACATCAGACTAGATTCAGAGTAAAGTTCTTGTGACACAAGCACAGGCATGCGCCCCTAGAGCCAGGATTGAGGTTGCTCTGCCACCGGCCACTCCCACCTCAAAGGCTGGTGCCGTGTGCCCACTCATGCCCTGGCCATCACCACCACTAAGGACGGGCCACAATGCATTCATGCCACTGACCATGGCCTCCTCTAGCTGGGCAGTCTGTCTACATTCTGTGCTGGGTTTGATGTGATAGTGGCCAGCACGCAGGGGCCCGGCCAGCTCGGAGGAGTCATGAGAGAGGCTGGAGGCAGGAGCGTGACATCTGGGCCCGGCCGAACAAGTAGAGTGCAGCTTCACAGCACGGAGCCCAGACTCCCTGCGTCCCCGAGGGACCTGCTGCCCCCGTCCCTCCTGCCCTGTGCCACAGTGCAACTGAAGTAACGGCCTCCCTACAAAGGCTCCTCTTGCAGTTTGGACTCCTGTGGGAAGCCACGTGATTCCTCCAGACTGAGCCCTCATATCTTTTCTCTTGGTGCTTCTGGAAGAGTCCACAGGGCAACGATAGCGTGCAGGTGGCAGACCCTTCGTGGGCTGGGATCCTGACTCCCTCAAGTTCAGTTCCAACCTTTGTGGGGGTTGCGCTGCTGAGGGAAGTGTCAGTTATGAAGCTGATGGGCAAAGTTGGGCTTTGAAAATGTTAAATGCAGATTTTGCAAAAACAAAATCTCCCAGCTTATGAAGTGCCGTGTCTTCATGATCGCAACTTTGGATGAAGTGCAGCTGCGTCTTAAGGACTTCTGCTACGTTATCACTCATGTAATGGACAGCAATTCAATTATATGTTGGACCCAATTGCTGCCAAAGGAAATAGTTTCCTAATTATTGAAGCCATTTTTGATGCTACTGGAAATTAAATCTTTTCAATTTCTTGTAAATGAGAGTTTTTATAAAAATAGATTTCTTGCTGAGTTCATGGAATCTTGCTCTTTTCCTGTGACATGCTTTAAAAAAAAACTCCTTAAATATTCCACATTTCAGATGTGAAAGAATGGGGAGCGCTGTGGGTAACTGAGCAGGGTGGAAAGAGTGTTGCCATTGGCCACGTGAAGGGCTGCGATGGCCTCTGAGACTCGGATACCCCCCCACCTGGGTCACGTGTGGCTCTGCCGCACCTGCCTAGGTCGAGGCGCACACCGAGAAGGCCTCTATCCCCTCAGTTCCCCAGATCATACAACACACACGTGTCACAGGACACATGAGTCACAGTGCAAGGGTGTTGCATGATTCATACTTGTTGTATGACATACTTAACCTCACAAATATATATAACATGGCAAGCATGTGTTAGACAAGACAAAGACATTACATGACACACGTTCTACAACATGTGTAGGTTTTCTCTCACATGAGTTCTGTGATACCTGCTTTATACAGCACACATGAGTTCCATGAAACAGGTTACATAACAACAGGTTGCATGGTAACACCTGTTAACATGGCATACGTAAGTTATATGACTCATATATGTTGTGGCACACAAAAGCCATGTGATGGTACAATAAAATATTAATAAAAGAAAGAAGCCATGTGATCAATATGAGTTATGTGAAACATGAATTACATGGCACACATGTATGAACATGTATGATTGGTACACATCACATGACACACATGGCTTTATCATGAGCTCTTTTGCTGCTTTGTTTCATGATTTCTTGTTGCAGTATTCTTTGAATTTGGAGTGTTCCAGGTTCAGTGACATGAAGAGTTACAATTCCTTCCCAGTCTTCTGCTCACCTTTGTTTAACCTTCGCCTTTAATTGTCCCTTTTGTGGCTCCATGAGCTTTATAGTCACACCATGTGTGAGCAACCCCTGCAGTGGGTGATCCTGGAGTCTGCTGTCCCAGGTTTCTCCTTTCCTCTGGAAGAGTAGTGAGCTCTGCACAGACCCAGCAGAAATGAGCTCTTCACAGCCGAGGAAAGCACCCAGGAAAACTCCCATCTTTGCTCAATAGAGATTCCTATTCTGCTTGCTGGTTACTCTCTTGAGGTCAAAGGTATACAAAGCAGGTACAAACTGTATGTGAAACAAGCACAGGATTTCCAGGCTTGCTCACATATATGAGAACCTGCGTGAAAGCTGTCACAGGGTACATAACAGGTAGGTTGCCCTAAGGGTGCCCTGACTCAAAATGGATCCTAGGTGAAACTGAAAGCAGACGCCCAGTGTATCTGCAGACTGATCTCGGTGAGCAGCTCCAGGACACAGAATCAGTTGGAGATATCAGGTCTGGTCCTGACGTCTGGGTTATACAGAGTCCCCGACAATATTAGGGTCCGTCAGGTTCCCTGACCATGCTTAAGGGCCAGCGGCTGTCCCCTCCAGTCAATGGACATAACCACCAGTTATTTGAAAGTCCAAAGTTTTATTTATCCTCCACATACCAACAGTGAAAGGAGAGAGAGAGAGAGAGAGAGAGAGACCGACCAAGCAGAAGAGAGCTGATCAGACAAACTTACTCAGAAGTCCGATCCTCAGACCTCCAACCACACCAACCACACTAACCACATCAACCACTCCAACCACTCCAACCCCCAGCCAAGCGAGAGGCCCCTTTTACAGCTTTTCAAGGCAAGGGGCAGGTCTTCACAAAAGTTGGGGCAAGAGGTTACTCTGAAAACAAAGGAAGTGACTTCACTTCCTCACTTTCTATAAAGGTGACAGGTGTCACCTTTACCACACAGAAACCCAGTGAGTCAGCACAGACCCAGTGTGCCAGCATGAATGAAGTAAGTCAGTAAAAATCCAGTGAGTAACACAGACCCAGTGAGTCAGCACAAATCCGGTGACTCAGCATGAATGCAGTGAGTCAGTGCAAATCCAGTGAGTAAACACAGACTTATTGAGTCCACACAGACTCAGTAAGTCAGCACAAATCTATTGAGTCAGCACAAATCCAATGAGTCAGCACAAATCCAGTGAGTCAGCATGAATGCAGTGAATCAGAGCAAATCCAGTGAGTAACACAAAACCAGTGAGTAACACAAACCCAATGAGTCAGCACAGACCCAGTGAATCAACACAGACCTAGTGAGTTATCACAGACCCAGTGAGTCAGCACAGACTCAGTGAGTCAGCATGAATAGAGTGACTCAGAAGAGACCCAGTGAGTCAGCACGAATGCAGTGAGTCAGCACAGACCTGGTGAGTCAGCATGAAAATAGTGAGTCAGCACAGACCCAATGAGTCAGCACAAACTCAGTGAATCAGCACAGACTCAGTGAGTCAGCATGAATGGAGTGACTCCAAAGAGACCTGGTGAGTCAGCACAGACCCAGTGAGTAAGCATGAATATAGTGAGTCAACACAGACCCAGTGAGTGTTCATAGGCGCAGTGAGTCAGCATGAATGCAATGAGTCAACACAGACCCAGTGAGTGTTCATAGAGCGCAGTGAGTCAGCATGAATGCAATGAGTCAACACAGACCCAGTGAGTGTTCATAGATGCAGTGAGTCAGCATGAATGCAATGAGTCAGCACAGACCCAGTGAGTGTTCATAGACGCAGTGAGTCAGCATGAATGCAATGAGTCAGCACAGACCCAGTGAGTGTTCATAGATGCAGTGAGTCAGCATGAATGCAATGAGTCAGCACAGACCCAGTGAGTCAGCACAGACCGAGTGAGTGTTCATAGATGCAGTGAGTCAGCATGAATGCAATGACTCAGCACAGACCCAGTGCTGGTTTCCCAGAGTGGTTTCCCAGTGAGCTCCTGCCCACCCAAACATGGCAGAGGCAGAGCTCGGGGGGACCAGTGAGGCTGCAGAGCTCCACCTCCCCTCAGAAACTGGAGGGCTGGGTCCTGCCATGCAGCGAGGAGGCTTCTGGGGACAGCTGAGTCACGCGTATGAGTGTGGGGTATATGAGGTGAGTTCAGGCCTTGCGTGTGTTCTTCTTGTCTTGAACCTGGTTCCTGGGTCTCTCCTGTCCCACTGCTGTGGACCTGCCCAGCTCCCTGTAGGGTCATAGCCTCTGGCCACTCAGCGCAGTGAAAACCAGGGGGCTCTGCAAGGCGGGCTTCAGTGGCCGTGGCCAGAATGCTCCTGTTGGGGGGTATAGCTCAGTGGTAGAGCATTTGACTGCAGAATGCTCCTGTCTTCAGGGCAGTTCCTGTCCGGGCGTCCCAGGAAGTGGTGCTGGGAGGAAAGCATGTCACCGTGGCATTAGGGTGCTGGGGATGTCCTGGATGGCTCCTGAGAAGGGGCTGGCTGCTGGCCGTGCTTCTGAGGGGAAGCCGCCTCCCTACCCTGGCATGGTGGGCTGTGGAGAAACACGTGAGCTTCCCAGACTGCCTGGGAGGGAGCAGCGGCTCAGAAGCAGCAAGTCCCGGGGCCTGGAGTAGAGCTCTCCGAGCAGCCACGTCTCCGTGTCCCATCAGCCACGTGAGCTTCGTGTGGCTCAGGCTCCCTCAGCCCGTGCAGGTGAGACTCACCCAGAGTCTTGCACTGTGCCCTCTGGCCTGTGAGAGGCGACGGCCAGTGCCTCACAGGTGTTGCCTTTGAGTCTGGAAAACGCTGCATGATTTTAGGGTGAAAGAGTCACACCGTGAGCGAGTCCCATCAACCACATACTCAGAACGCAAAAGAGCCTTCCACAGAACCTGAACTCGGCAGATGCCTCCTTAAACACAATCATTTCGTTGATCTGAAACAGAAATCGCAAATCCGCAGGGAATGGAGCATTTGCTGAGAGCCCCTCCGGCGTGTATCAGCAGCCTCCACACTGCAGACCGAGCAGAGCGGTCGAGGAAACATACTCTATTGCTTATTCCTGCCCCTCTGATTGAGCGGGAAAGAAAGAGTGCTCGACCCAGTCTCTGTGGAAGGTTCAGGGCGCAAAGGCTGCCTGCAGTCCAAGAGTTCAGGAAAGGACCTGGGGTGGTGCAGCCTCCGTGACTCTCCGGGGTCCGCACGTCTGTGAGAGCTTCGCTGAAGGTGCACGTGAGTCTCCGTGACCCTCTGGGGTCTGAAGGGTCTGTAAGTGCTTTGCTGGTGGAAGACCCCAACCTGACCTGCGGCGCATGCGCAGACGTGACAGAGTGGCTGGGAGAGGGGCTTCAGGTGTCTGGGACATCCCAGTGTCCCGGGACTCCCACACTGGCTCCTCAGCCCTCCTAGGCTGCTGGGATCTCCACAGACTGCTCCTCCACACCGTGGGCCTTGCTCTGGCCTGGGCAGGCATCCTGGACCCGTGTGGGCGCGGCAAGAGCCCGAGGGATCTCCCTGGCCTGTCTGCAGCTCTCCTGACAAGTCTTACTTCCAGCTCCAGAGAAAAAGACCTCAGCAGGGGTGTGGGGCCGCTGTGTGGCTGATGGAGCATGAGCGGCTCTCGGTGTGACACCGCTGGGTAACCAGGCCCCACCGGGCTCCTTCCTGCCCGCCGTCCTTCCTGCTCGGTGAATACTCGTTTCCTGGACTTGTGTGGGGTGGGGTGGGGGCAAGGGAGTGAGGTGTGTGTGGTGTATGAGTGTGAGGTGTGTGAGTGAGGTGTGTGTGTCTGTGGTGTGTGAGTCTGTGTGGTATATGAGTGTGTGTGATGCGTGAGTGAGGTGTGTGTGTGGTGTGTCAGTGAGACGTGTTTGTGGTGCGTGAGATGTGTGTGGTATGTGCGTTTTGGTGGTTTGTGAGTATGTGTGGTTTGTGAGTGTGCGTAGTGTGAGTAAGGTGTGTGAGTGTGTGTGTGATGTGAGAGTGAGGTATGTGACTGTACGGTGTGTGAGTGAGGCGTGTGTGTGTGGTTTATGAGTGTGTGGTGTGTGAGTGAGGTGTGTGTGGTGTATGAGTGTGAGGTGTGTGAGTGAAGTGTGTGTGGTGTGCGTGTGTGTGGTATATAAGTGTGTGTGATGCATGAGTGAGGTGTGTGGTGTGTGGCGAGAGATGTGTGTAAGCGTGAGTGAGATGTGTGAGTATGTGTGGTGTGTGATTGTGTGGTGTGTGAGGTGTGCGTGTGTGGCGTCTGTGTGTGGTGTTTGAGTGTATGTGGTATGTGAGTGTGTGAGGTGTGGTGTGAGAGTATGTGGTCTCTGTGTTTGTGTGTGTGAGGGAAAGGAGTGTGTATGTCTGTGCGTGTTTGTTGTAAAAGACACTTCCGTGTAAATCAGTTCATTTCTTGTCGAAAGTCTCCAGCTCAGCGCACAGCAACCCACCGAGTTCTGCTTTTGTCTCGGGCTTTGTTCTGGGTGAGTCTCACCGGCTGGAGCTGCGGGAGCCCTGGGCCCGCGAGGCCCACGGCTGATGGAGCAGGACCTGCCGTGAGCGCTGCAGGCCCCGGGGGGTCAGCTTCAGAGTCGCTGCTCGTCCGCTGGCCAGACGCACTTCACTGGCTTCTCTCGGATGCTGCCTCCGCCTCGGGCACACGCTTGGAACCCAGCAGCCCCTACCCAAGGCTCCAGAGCAGAGGCCCCGTTTCAGAGCCAAAGCGCCGGGAAATCGTGTAGGTAGGAATCGGGTTTCTTAGATTCCGGCTTCCCGACTGCCCGCACGTGCGCAGCCCACGGAGCGGTGGGGTCAGGCTCCGGCAGCTGAGGGGCCAGGCTCCGTCACTGACTCATTTCCAGCAGGAAAGAGCGACCGCATTACTGGGTCCCGGGGACAGTAATGAGATTTCCGCCGTGTCCTTCCCGACCGCTCAATATTTCATATTGGTAATTAGCAACTTCTTGTTATTTTGTGCTAATTTTAATCTGCATCTATTTTGTGAGGCCCTTTCAGTCAATAAAATCACCATCATTTCTGAATGGCCGCCATTTGCCTTAGACGGCCACCGCCACCTGCCGTCTCTGCCTTGTTCCCTGACCATGCACCTCACCACTGGCCAGGCTGACGGGAGCTCGGGTGCTGGTACTCCCGCTGTGCCGATGCATTTCTCCTGGCTTGTTGCCTCTTCGCAGCGGGCTTTCTATGAGGAGCCAACAGATGCCCAGTGGGGGGCGTTGGCAGGCCCCCTGTACTCATGGCAATCAGAACTCAGCACACAGCCCCACGTTGAATTCTAAACAGCCACAATTCCCATGTTCCACTTGACTCTCGGTTAAGGTGCCACAGGAAGAAATCTGCCCCCACAAAACTGGACCACGACTGTGTGTGTGTTCGCTCGTAGCTGCACAAACAAGTAGGTGCGTATGCTTGTGTATGTGTGTGTCTGCATATGTGTGCGTCTGTGAGCATTTGTGAATATGTTTCTCTATATGTATCACTGTATCACTGTCTTCCCATTCATCATCGATTTGCTCGAGCGGGCACCAGTAACATTCTCTATATGTATTATATGCATATATGAACACATGTGCATATAAACATGGATGTGTCGTTGAGTATAACATGTGTGTAAATAATGAGTGTGCATATATGCAGATATTCTAAAATTAACTTTAGAGGTAAATATTAATGTTCTGTAAGTCAGATTGGTCTATCGTGCTGTGAAATTTAGTGAACAGCATCCAGACCCCCACCACAAAAGTCCCAGTGTCATCTCAGGGTCAAACTCGCCCCTCTGGAACTGCCAGCATAGTTTCAGCCACGTCTAAAGGTCACTTCTACCGTTTCATTCTGGTTTATTTGTGTTATTCAGGGGTTGGAGCAATAGCACAGTGGGTAGGTCATTTGCCTTGCATGTGGCTGACCTGAGTTGATCTCAGTATCCCATATGGTCCCCTGAGCACCACCAGGGAGTAATTCCTGAGTGCAGAGCCAGGAGTAGCCCCTGAGCAACGTTGGGAGTGACCCAAAACAAACAAATTGTGTTACTCATAGTCCATGTGTGAGTAAACCATTAGTGACTGTTCACGTCCTGACTTACTCCATTCAGCACAATCATCTCAAGCTTTATCCATTTTGTTGTAAAGGCTAAAGTCACTGGGCTTCCCCTGGAGATGGAGCTGGGGTCCTTTTCCCCTCTGTCTGCCGTGAACCAGAGACACATATACGGGGAAGAGCTGCTACGGCTCTCTCAGTACATCAGTAAATACATGAACTGAGAGCCTACCTACTACCGAGAGCATCCCACCCGCATGCAGAGCCTGGCAAAGCTACCCATGTCGTATTTGATATGCCAAAACCAGTATCAATTATAGGCCTCATTCCCATGACCTGAACAAATGGTTTGAGGCTCTTCGTGCGAGCAGATGCCCTTGGGCTGAATGGAACATTACTGACACCCGCTCGAGCAAACTGATGAACAACGGGAAGACATTGATACAAGTTATAAAGGAGACATGATTCGCCTTTAAAGGAAGGGCAGAAGCTGGGGTCACTAGACAAACCTTTATCCAGTCAGTCCTTCCCACCACTGGCCTCTGGCAGAGTCCACATGCTCCGGCTGTGACCAATGCTCTGACAGGGTGCAGGTACCCAAGGGGGCTTTCGTGCGGCCAGGGGAGTGCCCAGGAGAGGGACTGCTGGACACTGCGGGACTTCCACTGGCCGTGGGTCAGGCCCTTCCACGGGCTGCCGAGTCCACGTCTACCGCCCACCCCTGCAGGGAGCTCCTTCCTCTGCTTCACACACACTAGCTGTGTGTAGGTCACTAATCGCCACTGTGAGGGGTGTCTTGTGGCAGTTTTGCTCACAATTGTCGTGGCGTGCTGGACTTTCCCCCTTGTGTCTGTGGAACAACTGTGTCTTCCTGGAGGCGTTTCTGTTCACGTCTTTAGCCCATGTTTGGGTGGACTGTTGGCTTTTCTGTGGGGCTGTGTGAGTTCTTAGGTTCGGGTTATTATCCCCTTGTCTGATGACTGGCGTGCAAATATCTTCCCCCAACTGTGGGGTTGCTGTTTTGATTGTGTAGGTGTTTCTATGCGGAAGTGTCGTGACCGGTTGTGGTGCCATTTGTTCATTCTCACTTTTTGCTTCTCTTGCCACTGAAGTTGGGCCTCCAAAGGCGTCTCTGGCGCTGGGGCCTGGGGACCATCACGTCTCCTGAGCAGTGACTTCAGGGCTGGTCTCTCGGCCTTGTCACCGCGTGCATCAGTGTTTGTGGAAGACATTCGGTACTGATCTAGTTTTTTTTTTGTGCATGTGAAAGTTCCATTTTCCCAGCACTGTTTGTTGAAGAGACTTTCCTTTCTCCATGACATAATCTTTGCTCCTTTGTCTTGGTAAACTCCGTGTGTGTGTGTGTGTGTGTGTGTGCGTGTGTGTGTGCGTGTGTATTTACTTAAAGACACTCAATTCTTGTTCTCTGTGTTTGATTTTGTTCTAAAGTGATGCTTTTGATTAATAATGCTTTGTTTTATAGTTTGAAGTCAGGACACGGACCCCAGAGGAAGATGTTAGTAGTTGCTGTAAGCCTTTTCCAATCGGTCTGCTGTACTTGGAACCCTCCCACAGTTCTCTTGTTGAACATGAGTTCCTCCACGCGACAGGTCTGCACACAGGACATCTGTTCCCACATCAGAGACACAGCATGTTTCCATCTACCACCTCTCCACCCACTCATGTGCTGTCCCCTTGGCCGTGCCCTCCGCGGCCCTCTGGTCCCGGTTACCCTGAGGAGTAACACCAGGATGCTGAGTTCTGTGTCACGCCCTTCTCAGGGCAGTGGCGCTAACACTTCCACACAGAAACACCCACACAATCAAAACAGCAACCCCACAGTTGGGGAAGATATTTACCGTCAGTTATCAGACAAGGGGATATGCGAACCTAAGAACTCACACAGCCCCACAGAAAAGCCAACAATCCACCCAACCATGGACTAAAGGCGTGAACAGAAACATCTCAGGGAAGACACAGTTGTTCCACAGACACAAGGGGAAAGTCCAGTGCGCTTACGACAATTGTGAGTAAAAACTGCCACAAGGCACCCCCTCACGTTGGCGACAGTGACCTACACACAGCCAGTGTGTGTGAAGGGCTCCTGTGCACAGAGAGCAGAGCTCTGTCCTGGAGGTGTGCGTCCATGTAGGGACACAGCTTGTCACATGTCACAGTGCTGTATTTTGAGTGCGGCTGGATGAGGGCAGGGCTGCTACGGCCGCTGGACAGGGGCTGCACGTCCCCTGTTGGCCTGAACAGGACAACCAGAGAAACGTTCCTGTGACTAGCAACAGATCTAAGAACAATTGAAAACTGTTCTCAAGGCTTGACATCAGCAAGAGTCGTGGCTCTGCCCCTGACTTTTGATCCACAGGCCATGGACGTCTTCAGCGAGGCTCCTACACTGCTACTGTCCTGTGGCTGTTCGGGAAGAGCGCCTTCTGCACCCCGCTGGAGCACATGCGTGGGATCTGCCGGCCACCTGGGAGCCAGAGAGGGCGTTGCTGGTCTGGGAATAGTGGGAGGCGGGATAGCAGAGCTGCATGTGAGGTGGGGCAGAGGCTATGGTAGCTGCATCTCCCAGCTTTGCTCCGTCACTCGCTCACTCCGACCCTCATCCCCTCAGCCACTCGCTCACCCTGACCTTTGTCCCTCAGCCACTTGCTCACCCTGACCTTTGTCCCTCAGCCACTCACTCACCTGACCCGGTCACTCACTCAGCCTGACCCTCATCCCCTCAGCAACTGCATGTGCGTTAGTCTGGGCTATAGAAACTCTCACCACAGCAGGACAAACTGACTTTGAGATTGACTAAGACCAAACAAAACTACCCAAACCAGTGTAAGTGTGACACGGTGGGCACAGCTCTGGCAGTCTCACTGAAGAGTGTTGGTTGGTTCTTAGACTCAAGCCCCACACTGGCGCGGCTGAGCTCCAGTGCTAGCCAGTTTGCCCACTGGCCGTGAGTTGAAGCTAGTGTTCACAGCCCTTCCCGGGGGTCCAGCCCAGAGCCCACAGGACCGCTCCCCTACTCAAGCTCACCTGGCTTCACAGCAAGCCTCAGTCTCCCTGCCAGCTCGTCTTCAGACCTTCTCTTTCAGCCCTGCGCCATCTTGGTTTGACAGAGCAGGGCCCGTTCCCAGTGGCCCTCCTGCTTTAGAGGCTGTGGGGCACCATAAGAGCCAGCGCACTTCATGCCA
>JAJIBD010016537.1:0-11002 GCA_021461705.1 Cryptotis parvus | reverse complement strand
AGAATTTCAAACTTTGACAGCTATTTAAAAATGCCTCCAAGATTAAAAAAAAAAGAGAGTGTTGACAAGAGTCTAGCTGGAAACAATTCCTTCTTCAAAAGGCCACAAGAAAGACTTTCCTCATTTAACCTATGATTGTAAAATTCAGCTGAAACTTTTCAGTATATAAAAAAAAAACTTTAATTTCTCACTTTTTAGTCAGTACGAAAACTAAAACATTAACTTTCAGTCTGGGAGGACTATAGATATTAGCCTCTAGTAAGAACTTCAAGGAATCAGGGGCGTGTTTTTTGGATTTATTTCCCAGTATGCCCACGAGGAGTTTGGAGAGGTGAGGGGAATAACGGAAAGAGCTGGCAAACCAAGGGCAGCTAGTCACCTCAGTCTCTCTGCTACCTCTACTCCTCTCTCATTCTTTCTAATTTATCACTGACAGGTAGCCAACAGTAAAGAATCAACCCTGGGCATTCTTTCAATTATATGACAACACGTTTTACACCTTGTGCCTTTGATCATTCATTTGAACTGCAGTGGTTAAAATTAATTTCTATTTCAGAGCAAAAATCAAGTTATGAATACAGTTACTTTCAACGGGGCTCTAAAATTTTTTCAAATATCATCGGATATGATTTTTTACTTCTAAAAGTGTGTGCTGACCATGCCTTTACAATAGAATGGGGTGTCCATTTTTTTCAGACTAATAGTAGAAGTCAATTAAAGTTAAAATCAATCAACCAATATGCTCTTGTGACCTACTGCCACTAAAATAGTGATATAACTTTAATTTATAAAACTCAAGTGCATTGGAGAGAGTTGGATGTGAAATTATAGAAAAAATCTGATTTCATATAAAAATCAATCATAATAAAATGTAGAAATTTTATTTTGTCTTGTTTCAGAAGTCTTGAGGGAGACCAAGAGATCAAGAGCAACTACAGAGAAAAGAATAAAACCTATATTGGGTTGGAGGTTATAAAATGAAATAAAAAGAGATCATCTCAGTAGTTTCATGACACAATGATAGAAGAAAAATATTGCTCCATTTTTAAAAACAGAAAATCAGGGAGCAGAGAGTGAATACAGAAGATTGGGTTGCTTGTCTTGCACATGGCCTTCAGGGGTTCCATCTCTGGTAACACTTTGGTTTCCCTGTCCTGCCAGAAGAGATCACTGAGCTGAGAACCAAAGTGAACCATTTGCACTGCTAGATGTGGCCTAAACACCAAAAAAGGGTGGTGTGAAAACAGAACTTTGCTAGGAGGCAGAGATTAGTAGCATAGTGGATTTAATGAACAGCAGAATGTATAGAAATTACATGGGCAAGCAGGTGAAGTCTGAGGTCCACAAAAGGTATGAATAAAGGTCGTAAGGTGGTGGAAGGGCCTTTGGTGTGGTAACTCATATCTTGACTATGGTAAGACCAAAAGACATAAAGCAATACCAGATAGATGTATTCTTTTTTTTTTTTTTTTTGCTTTTTTGGTCACACCCGGCCATGCTCAGGGGTTACTCCTGGCTCTGCACTCAGGAATTACTCCTGGCGTTGCTCAGGGGACCATATGGGATGCCGGGATCGAACCCGGGCCTGCACAGGCCAGCGCGTGCAAGACAAACGCCCTACCCGCTGGGCTATCACTCCGGCCCCTGACAGATGTATCCTTTAGCAGCAGAAGCAAGTAAAACAGAAGATTTCCAAGACCAAGCCAAACTCAACTAAAACACTTAAAAGACAAGGTATTGATATTCAGAAAAAACGGGTCTTTTATTTTCAAAGCAATTTATACTGTTTCCAAAATGAATATACAGTAATCAGGAGTATAACTATACCTTAACAAAGGGATAGTTATACTCCTGGTTACCTGTTTAAGAAGAACATCTAATTTTTTTCTATTCTAAGGGCCAGCCAGATAGCTCAGTGGGTAATGCAGCTGCTTTGCGTGCAGCCCTCCTTATTTCTCTGCCACCACATATGGTACCCTGAGCATGCTAGGAGTTATCCCCAAGCATCAAGTGAAAAGTAAGCCATGAGCACAGTCGGATGTAGCCCAAACACCAGAGGAAGGAAAACTGGGTTTCCTGTGCACGGATCATACACATCAACTCTTTGAGCTTTCTCTCCAGTCCCTACATCTTTTGTTTTTATTTTATTTTATTTTATTTTATTTTATTTATTTTTTGCTTTTTTGGGTCACACACAGCAATGCTCAGGGGTTACTCCTGGCTCTGCACTCTGGAATTACTCCTGGCGGTGCTTGGGGGACCATAAGGGATGCCAGGGATAGAACTTGGGTCTGCCGCATGCAAGGCAAATGCCCTACCACTGTGCTATCACTCCAGCCCCCTAGATCTTTTAAATGCATCCAATACAACCTAAATACAATTAGATAGAATCTCTGCTATCACTCTTTAAATACATATAAAAACTAGAGGTTGGAGAGATTTTAGAAGAGGTAGGTCACTTGTCTTGCATTCAGTGGGCCCTGGTCATTCCTAAGCATAGAACTAGAAATAGCTCCTGAGCACGTGAAGGTGTGGCCCAAATGCCTCACACAAACCCACAATAATATATGAAGCAGCTAGTTTTCTTTAGGAAGTGGGGGCCACACTCAGTAATGCTCAAGTCACACTTAGGAATCACTCCTGGCAGGGCTCAGAGCTCATAAGGGATGCTGGCGATCAAACCCAAGTCAGTGGTGCACAAGGCAAGTGCTCAACCCTTTATACTATTTCTCTAGCCTCCTAGTTAGATTTTCTTTTTTATCTGTTAGAAGGTTTAGATCACTGTCTTCCCGTTCATCATTGATTTGCTCAAGTGGGCACCAGTAACATCTCCATATGTCCTGTCTCAAGCAAGTAGAGCCCAAGGGCACCTGCTTGCTCCAGAAACATAAAGAGCCTCAAACCATTCCATCAGATCATAGAAATGAGGTCTATAATTGTTACCGGTATTTGGCATATCAAATACAACACGGGTAGCTTGCCAGGCTCTGCCGTGCGGATAGCATACTCTTGTAGTCATCTCGGAGGGGCACCCGGATACACTATCTAAACCCAAAGGTTTAGATAGTGTATATTTTTTTCTTTTAAATTTAAATTTTATTTTAATTTCACAATAGAACTTAATTTGAGTTAGCACAGCATTGCATTTAAAAGTATTTTTAATCAGCCTACCACAGCTCACTAAAACAAAAATACAAATTATGAATTATTTTATTATTGAGATTATGAAGTTATAGGTTATATATGTATGGAAGGAGCTGGAAATATAGCACAATGAGTAAGGTGCAAGTCTTGAACACGGTCAGCCCAGGTTTGATCCTGCGCGTCCCTACATGGTATCCTGAGCACCACCAGGAGTAATCCCCAAGCACAACGTCAGGAGTAACCTCTGTGTATTGCCAGATGTGGCCCAAATCAAACAAACAAACAAAAATAAGTTGGCAAAAGTTGTATCAATAGGATGCAAATTATAGAAGGGCAGAGCCCCATAATAGAATATTATGTCTGAATGCATAATTAAAAATATATATATACAAAGTTTTAATGGGAGAGAAAAACTAAGATGTATATGCATATTTAATTTAATAAAAAAAGTTTTTTAAGATATTACTAAGGAAACATGAACCATCATTACCTATGAAAGGAGGAGCATTAATTATAGGCGGTTGAGGATGTTAACTAATAGTGAAGAACTCTCCAGCCGGAATCTCACAAATATTTGACATACGTACAATTTATGTGTGTATGGTTATAATTACTATAACTGTGTCATGTTAAAACATTTAGAAATGTTATGAAGTTGATTCATTAATAATCATAAAAATGCAACTCAGTAAAACAGGCCTTGATGAAATGACCAGAACTGGCCTTTCCCAAAAAGGGTTATATATATAAATAAATATATTTATCATTAGAACATAGCAAAAATAGCTCTACCAATAGCCTTTTTTTTTTTTTTTTTTGTTTTTTGGGTCACACCCGGCAATGCTCAGGGGTTACTCCTGGCTCTGCACTCAGGAATTACTCCTGGTGGTGCTCGGGGACCATATGGGATGCCGGGGATCGAACCCTGGCCGGCACAGGCCAGCCGCGTGCAAGGCAAACACCCTACCCGCTGGTCTATCGCTCCCCGCCCCCAATAGCCTATTTTCTTGTTATAGCTTATTTTGTGAAAAAACCTACATTATATCTGCAATTGAGATAGAAAGGCACACTATATAGTTATTTTATTTAGTTTCTTTTTGTGTTTAAGTTTTCTATAAAAAGTACAGAGTAAACAATCAGAAATTTCATTTTAACTTCTATCAGAGAATGACTAACTTCTCCCCTTCCTTGCTTAAGTAAAAGCAGGACACCATCTAATTTGCAAAACTGATTTGCTGCCTGCTTATTGGAATCATTAGCTGTAGCAATTTTGTAGAAGCCTATAAAACTGTTATAAAAAAAGACCTCAAAAAGACTACTAATGATATCTGTTATTCTTTTACTTAGCAGCACCTTATTTAAGACCAAGAAAGAATGATTTAGGGGGGAATTACTATTGCCAATAACTTTCTATTAAGTTTTAAATGAAATACTTGAATCTTTTTATGTTTTCTATAAATGTTTTTTAAATCTTGGAGCTTAAGTTTATTTTGTTATGTTTTGTTTGGCTTAATTCTCTTAGAAAGGCCATTCCTTATTTTCAGAATCATTAGCCCAAGATGATTTATTTTCTCCATAAAATTGTCTGACTAGATACTTCTATTCAATTAAGCACATACATTCTTGTGGCAATAGTCCACTTCTGATACCTAATTTTAAAATAGATAAGGCAGAGAACCTAGCCAATAGTTTGTCATCAGATGAAATGAGTCAAGTAGTATTATTTCTTACCACAGCTTTCCTTGTGTTGGCACTACTGTATTCTTACTCAGAAGTAATATAGTCATTGACAAGAGTGAGGGAAAGAAGCATGAGAGCTTTGAAACAATATGAAGATAATCACTCCCACTACCTTGCCCCGTGCTTTTTTTAACTCGAGTACCCTCACATACCATAAAACATTGCTTCTCACTCTCAACCCTGAAAAAGCACCAACTCTGATTGAGGATGCTTTTACATTTGGGAAGTGGGAGGAGAACAGAAAGAAGAGTTCTTAAATAAGTTTTAGAAAAGAAAATAAACAGAAGATGAGACATTAGAAATTGTTTCCTTAAAATGTTATTTTCAAGCCTGCTTCTTTAAAAGTCATGTGCCCCCTCACCTGAGGTGCTTATGGTTGTTCCCTACTAACTCGGGAAGGTTAAAGTCATATAGTAATCAATCATCACAAATTTATTGATTTATTTTTCTGATAATTCCTTTTCCAGTCTTTAAGTTTTATTGGACAAAGCATTATAAAATAAATGTGTTATGTGCCTGCAAAGGGGACATTATGGGAGTTGGGAGGGAGTCTGGGGCATTGGTGGAGGCAAGGTCACACTGGTGGTGGGATTTGTGTTGGAACATTGTATGCCCGAAACAACTCTATTATAAACAACTTTGTAAATTACAGTATATTAATAAAAATAATATTTTAAAGGTCATGTGTCCAAAATGGCACATGTCAGAGGGACATACTCTCTATTTATACTCGATCATACCACAAAACAGTCAAACACTGGGGATCTCAACATGAAATCAATAAAGCCCAGAGAAGAGGAATCCACTTTTTTGCATAGGCATCTTAGCATATTTATATCATCACTTGCGTGACCATGCACGCAAACAAGCCACACACAACTGAGAAGCAGCATACATGCTTGCTCCATCAAGTACAAGTGTACAGTTCACATAATTTTGTGGGCCAGTCTACATGACTCCTAGGGATCAGATGTTTTTCATGTCTATGTAGAGTCTGTAAACGTCCCTTGGTCTTGGGGAAAAAATTAAAGGAAGGAGACAAAAAAAACTATACAAAATTATTTGGGGAAAGAACACATTTATTATGGATGGTTTTTTGTATTTTTTTCAGAGTAGCTGGTTTGAGATATGTTTTGTTGATTCATGTACATCTACCTATGAATTATATAAACATATCATAGAGATTGTAATATAAATAACCATTGCTTATATAGAAATATATTAATAAATCCAAACTATATATTCCTATGACCTAAGATTAACCAATCAAATTTTTAATTCAGTTATTTTAGGCAATAATCCTTCTACATAGCCATTATGTTCCTTCACTTTTGAACAAACATAACCAAACTTCTTAGACCTTTATTTGAATGCATTAGTTTTGGGACTTGAGGGACAGAGCTTTGGGTAAAAACACATAAATTCAAAGTTTTGAGTATTTGATAAAAATAACCCTAGAGCAGATATAAGAGATAAGTATTAAATCATGTTCATGTACTTCTGATGATCTGACACACAACAGTTATCAGATATCCCAGACAGAGGGGAAGTTGAAGCTCCAAAAGGGATAGCGAAGGAATGCTAGAGGGCTTACGGGAATGAAAGCTAATTCCGGTAGTCTAGAAAGAGTAAAAGCTACATAAGATCAGTAAAACCAGGATTGCAATTCAAATTTTAGCAAATGAATAAGCTATCTTGAATATTTTTCATTTAAGAGACAATGGAGTGCCCTTAGATATTCCACCATTAAAAAAAAGAAAGAAAAAAATTCCACCATCAAAAGTATTTTTAGGGCCGGAGCGATAGCCCAGAAGGTAGGGTGTTTGCCTTGCACGCGGCTGCCTGTGCTGGCCAGGTTTGATCCCGGCATCCCATATGGTCCCCCGAGCACCGCCAGGAGTAATTACTGAGTGCAGAGCCAGGAGTAACCCCTGAGCATTGCCAGGTGTGGCCCAAAAAGCAAAAAAAAAAAAAAGTATTTTTATTAGGGCCAGAGAGTAGGGCACTTGCCTTCCTTGTATACAGCTGACCCAAGTTTGATTCCCAGCATCCCATCTGGTCCCTCAAGTCTACCAGGAGGCGATCCCTGAGTTCAGAACCAGGAGTATCCACTGACTATACAGTTGGGTATGGCAAAAAGCATTTTTTATTTAAGAGGTGTGGAGAGATGTGCAGCAGGTAGACCACTTATCTTGCACACAGCTGGCTGAGGTTTGCTCACCTCTGCCCTACCAGGAATGAGCCCTGAGTGCAGAGCCAGGAGTAAGCAGGCCCTGAGCACAGTTGAGAGTCACCCCAAAACAAAACAAAAAATGAAATAAAACACACACACACACACACACACACACACTAAAGTCTTTGTAGTTTTTTTTAAAGCTTAAGTACCATGGGGTCCTGAGAGATAGTAGAGGGTTGGATGTTTACTTTGTATGCGACTGAGTCAGCTTTGATCTTCAGCTCCATGTATCATTCCCTGGGCCCAGCCAGGAGTAATTGAAGAACACACAAATCGGAGTCAACCCTGATTTCTTCCAGGTGTACCTAAAAAAGGAGGGTGGGACGATAAGGTGCTGATCGGAGTACTAATGAGTAGATGTGATGTATACATCAACTAGTTTAAAATTCAATCAGAATAGTTCCATGCCTAATCCTTAAATATATAACTGGAAAAGTTCATTTTCAACCCACTTAAGTTCAACCCATCTACACAATATGAATAGCAAAAAATAAATAAATCAAGGATTTGTTGTGAGGCATGAATGAAAAACTCCAAGTCGATGTTTAGTGTAGTTCATGGAAATACAGTAAGGACCACCAGTACAGGGTATTATTACAACTACTATCTTGAGGCAATTGTAAAAACAGTAGTGAGATTAGCATATATGTGGGTACTTAAATTTTTTTTTAAATTCTAGGTGTTTTACTATGAAATCATTAGTAAAACACCTAGAATTTATATATACACACCTAGAATATATATATATATATGTGTGTGTGTGTGTGTGTGTGTGTATACACACACATATATATTTTGTACATATATATGGTGTATTTATCACTTTTTTTCAAAGTCTGCCACAATTTCTAGAATGGTTCTGAACTTGTAATAAGTACCTTGCAAATATTTCTTGAATGATATTATATATGCACTATAGTTAGACAAATATGAATGTATCTGAATTTCTATTCAACTGCTGAAAAAAAAACACAGTCTCAGAGTTACTATTTCTCCATTTACTAAATTCTATGTTGCAAATATTTAATTAAGGATGTCATGTCACTGTAGTTTTGGCAAACTATAATCTGTGGATTTTAATACAACCAGCTGCCTAATTTATCTTTATTGGTCCACATGCCAGAAAAATATACTCAAATTAATGAATATTATTTGGCTAAAGAAAATCAGAGGAATGGACTTACCTAGTTATTACTGCAGAAGTAAAAAGCTTAGAGAAAAGATTTTATTGATGCTTTCATTTATACTGAGCTTTGTTTATGTCATAAAGACTAAAGCAACAGTATTTTGCCCCCAGGGATATTCACAGGTACAGCATTAGCCAAGTAAACATGTCATTAGTTGTGGTAATGTGTTCAACATTTTTCAAAGTAACATGGGACTAAAACATTTCAGTTAAAAATAAATTTGAATTCTGAGGTCCGTGCAAATTTTAACACAAATGTTCAACTGAGAGTACTCTTAGGAAAAAAAATAAAATCATAGTGTGTTTGCTAAAGTAATTTTTCCAGGATGTCCGATCAAATTAAACTGTATTCTTTATTTTTTTTAAAAAATTGAAATAATGTGAAATAATACAGCTCCTTTTATTGGGTCTAGCAATGCTTATGTAAAATGGTGTTCTGGTTTTAGGTCTAGTTTGTTTTTAGACTGACCAGCTCTCGCTTTCATAGCTAAATCATGGAAATTATCTCTCACCATCTTCTGCTACAGTCAAATTACACCAAAATTATACAATAGTGTAAAAATGTTGTAAATTGAATAGAGGTCATAGATATAGTATCGCTAAAATAAATAATATACAAAAAAAGAACATCTTATGAACATCATTGTAATTGTATATCTCATGGTGGTATAATAAAATATTTTAAAAATAATTTAAAAAATAAGATAATATATTTATATAGTTTGCAAGATTACTTTTGCCTTTATTTCTTGTTTATTCTAATACTGTTCTACTCTTCCTTAAATAATTCTATGTCTGTCAATATTATGCCTCACTTTCTCCCACACAAAATTCTTGAATCTGAAAGTCTTCACTTCAGTTATGAACAATCAAGACCTGATGAATAAAGTACCAGGGTCAGGGTTACAAAGGAAGGAGATTTTAGGGCAGAAATTCAGAAAGAGACTAAAGACAGGCCCTGTACCCTGGCGCTTGGAACTTATTATTCTTCCTACCTAGAATGATGGCAATTAGGATACAAAAGGCATCATAGTGAACTTGTCAGGGCAAAGTGATAAGTATGAAGATGAAAGTCATTAAGACCATAATAAAATTCCAGCCAAAGATTTTTGAAACCACATTTTTTGGGGTTTTTGTTTGGAGCTGTACTCAGGGTTTACTCTTACTCTGCACTCAGGAGTCACTAATGGTGGAGACCGGGACTGGTGACAGGACTGAGACTAGGTTGGCTGTATGCAAGGCAACTGTCTTACCCCCTGCACTCTCTCATATCTCTGCCCCAAAATTCTTAAAGGGTTCCTTTAAATTAACAGGAGATATCTTTTTAGAAAAGCTACTTGGAATATATGTCACCCTTCTAACCATTAAAAATAGCTCAGAGAAAAACCTATTAATTTGAGATTGAAAACAAATATATTTTAGGCTGACAAGGGCTGCATGGTATATAATATAATCTGGATTCAAGGATCAAAAGGAATCACCCCCAAATGCCCTGCTTTTTTATGAAATTGCATTACACACCTGTTTAGATCATGGTTTGGTTGGAGAAAATATCATTCACTCTTGCTTACTGAAGTAGAGGGAGATTCATTAAAGCAGATTAAAAGACTTATATGATTGTTAGGGAAGCTGAATAAATGAATAAAATTTAACTCAAATTTTCATAAATGACTTTAGAAATAACTCCCAGATGAGTACCCATTAGGAGAGAGCCATTACTCTGCCGTGCTGGGGAAGACTACAGACCCTGAATTTCAGTTTCATGAAACTGCCATTGGCCATTCTAGGGAAGGAAAGTTGCTGTTCTTAGAACTAAACCAGTCCTCGGAGAACCACTAGTAAAATGCTGAACCTCCCATATCAAAGGAGAAAGGTACAAATAGAAATAGAAGTTGAATCAGGGTTATTGATCCGCAAGTCGTAAAGGTTCATTCACCAGCCCTGGCTAGAGCGAGATGAATGAGGCATCCAGAGGTTGAAATCAGACACCAGGACTGAGGCTGTACAGGTGGACTGGAATGAAACATTCCCTCCATTTTTGTTTCAGCTCATTCCTTTCACCCTAGTGTCACCCCCTGCAATCCATCTAAGTAACTGATCAAGAGTGACTGGATTTAGAGTGGATGCAAAGAGCAGGACCATTTGATGCCAAGACTAGTAGATGCAGAGACTGGGATGTAAAATCAGAAATGAATAAAAAGAATGTAAACATTGGTAATCGGAGTAGTCATTCTTCTAAGTGTAAAATAGCTCACGGTGTTTGTGAAAAAGCCTTTTTAGGGTCTGGAGCAATAGCACATCAGGTAGGGCGCTTGCCTTGCACGCGCCAACCCAGGTTCCATCCCCAGCATCCCATACAGTTCCTCGAGCACTGCCAGGGGTAACTCCTGAGCTAAGAGCCAGGAGTAACCCCTGAGCATCTCCCCCGATCCCCCAAAAAAGCAAAAAATGAAAGCCTTTTTTATTTGCTTGAACCTGCCAAATGAAAGTAAATCTGGTTGTGAGCAGACGCTGCTGAGGACCCGACCTCACCATTGCCGTTGATGCTGCCGGGTTGCAGACATAGAGGAAAATCCTGAGTGATCTTAAACTCATCAAGCTCTGAAAGCTTTCTACTGTATTTGTTGATCTGCTTCTTGCACAGGAACTTTATGAAAAGTTACAGCAGACTGTAATAAGTGCAGGAACAATCCTTT
>JAJIBD010016536.1:0-34349 GCA_021461705.1 Cryptotis parvus | reverse complement strand
AACAAAATACATTATTTTATTTTTTATTTTTATTTTTTTTGCTTTTTTGGGTCACACCCGGCAATGCTCAGGGGTTTCTCCTGGCTCCGCAATCAGTAATTATTCCTGGCAGTGCTTGGGGGACCATATGAGATGCCGGGAATCAAACCCGGTCGGCCGCATGCAAGGCAAATGCCCTACCCACTGGACTATCGCTCTGGCCCCAAAATACATTATTTTAATTCACACACCACAGTACAAGTACTTTTGCTTCCACAAATTTGGAATTGAGCTGACTGCCCTTTGCCTCCACGATCCCCTCTGTCCCCAAACCCTGTTGCTGGGAATTAAACTCAGGGCCTAACATTTGTATGCTCTGTGTTCTGCTGCTCCCTGGCTATTCCACAGGTGCTTGGAGATCAAACAGGCTCACACTTGGCAGTGCTGAGGATCAGACTCCGGTGGACAGTGCTTGGCATGTGGTTTACCACCTGAGCTATCTCCCCAGCCCTACCTCCCTCATTTGAAATAGAAATATCAGAGAGAAAAGGTCTGACCTTAATATTTGCTTCCCAGACTAATTCATAGCCTTGAAGCAGTTTTTTTCCTTTTGAATAAAAAGTTTAATTTCACGCCCTGATTAGTGCTGTATGTGCAGGTGGATGTTTATTTTATGCAGCTAAACTGATATGCTATAGAAAATTACCTGAGTAGTTGGTGGTAAATTACAGTCCTCATTAGTAATTTGTGTTTGATTTTCTTTTTTCAAAAATTTTTTGTTTGTTTTGGGACACAAAACAAACATACGTCCTGTTGCAAGTATAGCCCAAGGGCATTTGTTTGCTCCAGGTACAGGAAGACCTCAAACCATTCCTTTAGGACATGGGAATGAGGTCCATTAATTGTTACTGGATTTTGGCATATCAAATAAAACACGGGTAGCTTGCCAGGCTCCGCTGTATAGATGGTATACTCTCAGTAGAAGGCTGTCATCTCGAGCATTTACTGATGAAACTCAACGGGAAAGATCAGGTTTTCTCTTGGATGGAGCTCTGAAGAACTATGGAGTCTGGATGTTGAGAATGACTGACCTAATGGTGTGGGGGTTGCTCTGGCTTCTCACTAGGATCACTGGGATGACAGGCCACAGCTAGAACCTGTCTAGAACTACATACAGTGTATAAATGTGAAAGATTCTGGGAAGGACCTGATCCTAACATGCAGTACTATCCAAGGCAGTCCCACAGCTGCGGAGCTGTGGGTCTGGCTGTCTCTCTTCCCGGTTGGAGGTGGAGGTGAAGGAATGGGAGGAGGGGCCCAAATCCCCGCTCCAAGTCCGGCCAGCGTGGCCCTTCCGCCGCACGTGTGAGCAAAACCTTGGAGCTATGTTGAACTCGGTCAGAGGCTGGCCAAGCCCCTTACCTCTCTGGAGCTCCATGGGTTGCTCCCCGGTGGGACTGAGCAGCGCAGCTGTAGGTCTGAAGTGGTTGGATCTGGATCGCCTCTCTTCTGGGGTTGCTGACGGAGCTGTGGGTCTGGCGTGCCCCAAACTTAATTCTGTAAAAATGGTGGGATACCTGGTACATCAGTATACCAGGGTTTGAGATATCCTGCCACCCCCGGGAATGCCGGTTGAAGTTCTGCCCTGTGTATCTGCGCCTCTGGATCATGGCCTGCAGCACGGAAGCAGTTCGTGGGCGGGTCCACCGGGCCTTCCGGAGGGGACAGAGATGGGGGACGGTCACCAGCTCCATCTCCACCAAAGCATGGTGACTTTAGCTGCCAAGACCCACATACCTGGGCTTGAAATTGGCTTTTCTCTGACAAGCTGTGGATTCCAGACCTTGAAAATGGCTGTTATTGTGGTGCGTGAGGTTTCTCTGGCTTTTCTGAGGCTCTACTGGGATGGTGGGCCGAAACCAGAACCCGCCCTCCCTCCTGGATGCCTCATTACCAGGTGAGCATGGGGAGAGTCGGTAGCAGATCTCCCTGTGTGCCTGCATCTCTGGATCATCGCCTGCAGCACGGAAGCAGTTTGTGGGTGGGTCCACTGGGCCTTCCAGATAGAACAGAGGTGGGGGGAAGAGACCCCCACCTCCATCTCCAGGAAAGCCTGTTGACTTTAGCCACCGAGACCCATGTACTTGGCCTTGAAATCAGCTTCTCTCTTGGGTGGGGCTCTAACAGCCCTGTGTGTTTTCTTACTCCAACCAAGTAAGTAAAATAGTTTTATTTAGAAAAACAGGAGGGGCCAGAGCAATAGTACAGCAAGTTGGGTGTTTGCCTTGCATGCAGCTCACCCGGGATCAATCCCCAGCATACCTTATGGTCCCCAGCACTGCCAGGAGTGATTCCTGACTGAAAGTGAGGAGAAAACAGGAAAAATATGTTAAAGATTAATATGCTGCTTGTATAAGTACGTTTCAAGCATTTTTGTTTGTTTGTTTTGAATCTAGATCTGTGTGTCTATTTCTGGCTGTGTGCTCAGGACTAATCTCTGGAGGTACTGGGGAACCCATGTACAGTGCTGAGAATTTAACCTGGGTCAGCTGCATGCAAGGCCAAATGCCTTGCCTCTTATACTAGCTCTGACCCAGATTTTAAAATTTTCATAAGAACTTTCTCAAACAAACTTTCCTCGAAGCTCATCTGATAGAATCGGGCATTTAATCTGATTTATCTTTTTCAAACAATTTGTGGAGGTTGCTATTTATTCCATATAGTAACTACAGCTCATGCTGTGATTTAAGTATTACAACCCTTGATCTGTTAGTTACATTAGGATTGGATAACACTGTAGTTTGAAGCCCTTGGTACATATTTATTTCTTATTTTTTAATTAAAATTTTTTTAATTCTTAAATATTTTGGAACATATTTTTGGATTAGAAAAACTGTTCACAAAAGAAATACTCAAGTGAAGAATACTTTTTTGAAATGTATTATTTAAGAATGTGTGATATAAAGTTTATTTCTTTTTAGTCTAGAGAGACCTAATATGAGGACCTAATATGAGCAAATAGTTTATAACACTGGAAACATTGTAAACATTTCCTACATATAAAATTGTTTTTATATATGGGCAATGTTAAATTGCCCATATGTTTAACATTTATGGTAAATACCTAATAGAAAAGTACCTTTGTTTCACAGAATTATTTTTTTAATTCAGGCATCACTAAATGCTCCTTTTAATTAATTATTATTATTATTATTATTATTATTATTATTTTTGCTTTTTTGGGTCACACCCAGCGATGCTCAGGGGTTACTCCTGGCTCTGCACTCAGGAATTACTCCTGGCGGTGCTCGGGGACCATAGGGATGCCGGGATCAAACCCTGGCTGAGCCGCGTGCAAGGACGCCCTCGCGGGCTCTCGCCCGGCCCCAATTTATTATTATTATTTTTGTTTGGTGCCCACAGGATTACTCCTGGTGGTGTTCTGGGCACCATATGGGATGCCAAGGATCGAACCCGGGTCGGCCGCATGCAAGGCAAACACCCTACCCACTGTATTATCTCTCTGGCCCCTAAATGCTCCTTTTTGTTCATGAGGTATAAATTGGAGCTGATTCAGAGACCACAAAAATGTTAAAATTGGCATGTGCCTTACTTTGCTGAACACAAATCCAAATGATTTGAATTGTCTCACTACTGTAAGAAATGATAATTAGGTGATAATTAGGTGTTAGCTGAACACTAAACTTGCAGTCATGTTGCAGTAAAACTATCAAATTAATGTGTTCTATAACCTCAGTCTGTATTCGTTTATGTTAATTATTTTTGGGGGGGAGTGGGGAGAAAGTCTCGGCCACACCCAGCTGCCCAGCTGTGTTCCGGGCTTACTCCTGGCTCCTTCTCAGGGATCCCTTCTGACATGACTCAGGGGACCATATAGGGTACCATGATCAAGCCCAGGTCATGTAAGGCAAGTTTTGCCTTGTGCAAGTACCTTACCTGCTGTACTATCTCTTCAGCCCCTGTTAATTACGTGTTTGTTTTGGGACCGTACTCAGCAGTACTTAGGGTATGGCCTAAGCACTTCTGGCTTTGTATAGGAATTATTCCTGGTGAAACTCAGGGGGCCATATGTGGTGCTGGGGATCAAATCCAGACTAGCTGCATGTGAGACAAGTGCCTTCCTGCTATACTTGTTAACTATATCGTAATGAAAATTATTAAAAAAATTTAAATGTTTTTTGTTTTCGTATTTGTTTTTGGGCCATGCCTGCTGGTGCTCAGAACTTAGTCCTGTCTCAGCACTCAGTGATCATTCCTGGTGGCTCCAGGGGCTGTGTGTGGTGCTGGGATGGAATCAAGGTGTGATATGTGCAAGGGAATATTCTACCTATTGTACTATTGCTCCAGCCCAGTGAAAATGAATCAGTAGCTCCCTCCAGAACTGTGGACTCCTTTTTGGAAAGTGATTTTGATTTTTGGAAAGCGATTTTGATTTCATGTGTTAATTTATAAATCAGAATTGTGTATGCATTATTTTTATTAGTTATTATATCAAGGCACAACATAAATTTTGGGCAAGATAATATCTATATCTACATATATAGTCAATATATATTTTATTTCAGTATTGTAAATTCTTCTTGCCTAGTATATATTGTTGTATACTTTGTGAATATAAACTGGGAATAGTTATACACATGTACATAAATAGTATATAATTTTTATGTTTCAAATAATTGTTTTCAATATTAGAATTTTGTGTGATTTCTTAAATGTGTGGTTTAGTGTTGCTTTTACTTTTTTCTTTTTTGGGTTATACTTAGCGATGCTCAGGAATTATTTCTGGCAGTGCTCAGGGAATCATGAGGGATTCCAGGTATTGAACCCAGGTTGGCCGTGTGCAAGGGAAACACCCTATTTTTGCTCCAGCCCATTTTTACTTTGTAAAGTGAGTAATGAAAGACTTGCAAAAGGTATTAGGGAAGCATCAATTTACAATGAACTAGATTGCAGATTGGAATCTACCACAAGTGTGTGGGAGTCAGAGGCTAGGTAAGATAGAGAAGGGACCAGTGTGCTAATGATTATTGGAAATGATAATGCTAGACTAGAACTGAGCATTGCACGCAGGTGAAGGAATATACATGATAACCCCTAAATGGGGGCCGGAGCGATAGCCCAGTGGGTAGGGTGTTTGTCTTGCACGCGGCTGGCCTGTGCCGGCCTGGGTTTGATCCCCGGCATCGCATATCGTTCCCTGAGCACCACCAGGAGTAATTCCTGAGTGCAGAGCCCGGAGTAGTGCCTGAACATTGCCGGGTGTGACCAAAAAAAGCAAAACAAAAGAAAAAGATAACCCCTAAATGTATGTATCGCAGGCCACAATGTGTAAGAGAAGGGAGGGAGGGAGAGAAGGGGGGAGAGAGAGGGGAGAGAGAAGGAGAGAGAGAGAGGGAGGGAGAGAGAGGAGAGAGAGAGAGAGGGAGAGAGAGAGAGAGAGAGAGAGAGAGAGAGAGAGAGAGAGAGAGAGAGAGAGAGAGAGAAAGTGCCTGCCATAGAAGCATACTGGGGGAGGGTGGAGGGAATCTGGGGGACATTGGTGGTGGGAAATGTGCACTGGTGGAGGGATGGGTGCTGGAACACTGTATGGCTGAAACCCAATCATAAACATCTTTGTAATTGTATATTATGGTGGTATAATAAAATTTCAAATCACTTGTATCACTTGTCTTCTTGTTGTTCATTGATTTGCTCGAGCGGGCACCGGTAACATCTCCATACGTCCTGTTATGTGCTATTGTAGCCCAAGGACATCTGCTTGCTCCAGGAACATGAAGAGCCCCAAACCATTCGTTCAGGTCATGGGAATGAGGTCTGTCTATAATTGTTACTGGTTTTTGGCATTTCAAATATGACACGGGTAGCTTGCCAGGCCCTGCCGTGCAGGTGGGATACTACCTAAACTGCATTGAGGCCAAGAGATACTACAGTAGGCTTGCCTTGTATATAGGTAACCCAGATTTGATCTCTGGCATCACATATGGTCCCTGAGTACTGCCAGGAGTGAGTCCTGAAGCAGAGCCACGTGAGGCCCAAAGACCAAAACCTAAAAGCATAGATTATGTTCTCCCCTACCCATGGATCTCCAAGTCACCTTATGCACCTCTCACCTGAAGTTCCCCTCCAACACCCCTTATTTAAGGGCCACATCCAGCAGTACTCAGGGTTTAACCAACCTTTGTGCTCAGGGATCACTTCTGGTAGTGCTTAGGGAACCATATGTGGTGCCAGGGATAAAATTAGGGCCGGCCACATGCAGAGCAAGTGTTTTACACCTATACCATCTCTCTGGTTTGTCGGGGAGCTGTTGGGGTCCCCAGCAGTATTAGGGACAGAAGTTCTCTTCTACCTCTGAAGAGTAGAAGGGAACGGATGAAAACTCACCAGTCCGGTGCAGTTCCAAAACGGCTTTTAATAGTACAAAAGCTCTACCACCGCAATCCAATATAATGAAAGAACTCTAGCTCTGGTCAGAACTTAGACCATACAAGAGAACCCAAGTCTCCCACCAAAGAGAGAGAATCTCACTCGAGAGGAATCCTACCCAAAAGAAGAAGGAAGGAAGAAAAAGGGGCAAGTGCCTCAAGTCAGTTCCCTTATATACACCAAAGTAATCCTAACTATTGATGGAAAGGGTCCTGTCAACAGTCAACCCTGGGAAACAGAGTGTAGAAGGGTGGTGCCACACTCTATTACAGGTATAAACAAAGGATTATGCCAAGGACTAATCCCTTCTTCAGAGATTATCTCTTATGTAAAACACTGGAGAAAGTAGAGCTGGTATAAAGTAATACATCTTAATTTCATGGGCTTCATGTAATCTAGATGGTACCCACAAGGTCTTATTTATTATCTGCACCAGGGTAATTCTGAGTATCCTGTTCTCGCATGCTGAAAGGGTCACACTTGCCTGTGTGAGGACAAACTAGTATGATCCTTCCTATAATCTTAAAGATAGTCTCAATGTAACCAGGGTGGCAGTCTCCCTGGTAAATTCTAACTGTCCCACGCTGGGTGCAGTGTGTATAAAGAGGGGTTGTGCGCAATCTAGAAAACATAGAAGTCTTAGTAGATGTATAAGTCAGAAGTTATTCAGAGTCAAGGTGACTTCTGTAACTGCCACACCCTCTATCAGTGTTTATATAGAAGAGAGATCTCATTAGAATGAACCTTGGTTTAAGAACATGTAAGTAGATTATGCTGTGAGTGGGTAAAACAGCAAAGCTCCCAAACTAGCTAAGCCTGTCATCCAACTCTGGTCCTAGATTATGTTTTTAAATCCTAGACATACTATAGTTTCTTTTTGTTATTGTTTTTTGGCCACACCCGGCAATGCACCCTGGCTCTGTGCTCAGGAATTACTCCTGGTGGTACTCAGGGACAATATGGAATACCAAGTATTGAATGTAGGTTGCCCACATGCAAGGCAAATGCCCTACCCACTGTACTATTTCTTTCACCCCATATTATATTTTCTTGCACTGTCTCAAGGAGAAGGAATTTGGTGTTTGTGCCACTGCCAGCTTCATTTTGTTGTAGATATCCTGGTCCTTCCATTGAAACACTTGACTCTTGGGTAACATTTGACCATCTAACATGAGATCAAATGAGGGAACAAGTATCAATCTATACCATCACTTGATCACTTGACATCCCGTTATTCACTGATTTGCTCGAGCGGGTGCCAGTAACATTTCCATTTGACCATATCATTTGCCAGTGTAGCCCAATGGCATCTGCTTGCTTCAGGAATATGAAGAGCCTCAAACCGTTCGTTCAGGGTATTGACGAAGAAGTCAGGCCATCTTGTAGGTGGGCGGCCACGTGATCTTTTGACATCCTGTGGGATCTAGTCAGTAATGACTCTAGTCCAGCGGTTGTCTCCAAATTGCATTACATGTCCAGCCCATCTGATTTTTGATACCTTGGCAAACGAGATGGTGTCCCCTGACTCTGGAACAGCGATGGAGGTCGGAGCTCCGGGTTCCTTCTTTTCACTTGAGTGAGGCATGATATTCCAAGCATAGCTCTTTGGATTCCTCTTTGGGAGACCCGAATAGCATTCTCCATCCTGCTTTCTTAGGGCCCAGGTCTCTGAGGCGTATGTTAATGCAGGGAGAAAGGTGGAGTTGAAGAGATATGCCCGGAGCCGGAGGTTCTTGGTCTTTATAGCTATTTCTTCGATGCTTTTGAAGGCATTCCATGCTGCTCTTCCTCCCTGCGCAGCTCAGGTTTTAGGTCGTTCAGCATGTTGACTTCTCAACCTAGGTACACATAACTGCTGCATTCAGAGATGTTTGTTCCATTGAGAGTGAATGGGGCCTCTGAAACTAGTTCATTTTTCATGAACATAGTTTTGTTGAAATTCAGCTGTAGACCTATCTTTCCACATTCTCAGTCAAAGTCAGCCAGCATTTGTGCTGCTTGGCTAATGTTTGGTGTTATTGGTGTTATTAGAATCTATACCATACAAATGTAGAAAGCATGAATTATTTACCTTTTATTATTATTGTTGTTTTCCTTTTTTGGCCAGACTCAGAGGTGCTCAGGAATTACTCCTGTCTCTGCACTTATAAATTACTCCTGGTGGTGTTCCGGGACCATATGGGATGCTGAGGATTGAACCTCCATTGGCGCGCATACTAGGCAAACACCCTGCCTACTGTATTATTGCTCTAGCCCCCAAGGCATGAATTCTTCAAAAAAAATTTTTGGGGTTTTGGTCCAGTGGTGGTCAGGCTTTCTCATTCCTCGTGGTGCTCAGGGGACTGTATGTATTGCCAGGGATCAAACTCTGTTTCTGCTGCATACAAGGCAAGTACCTTACCTACTATCCCCAATTTCTTCTTTTAATTTGATTTTGGTTGGTTTTTGGGCCATGCCTAGTGGCACTAGGGCTTACTCCTGATTTTATGCACTAGAATCACTCCTGGCTGGGCCGGAGAACCATGGAGGGTGGCAGGGATTGAACTGGAACAGCTGTATTCAAAGCAAGCACCTTACATACTGTATTCCGCTCCTGCTATTTGAATACAGATCTAATATTCTCCATGTTTTCTGGCTTGCCTACTTTTTGTTATATGCACGTGGTTCCTGGAAATTAGTTGGCCTAACATATAAGAAGATGAATTGTGGGAGAATTGAATTCATTGCCTTTTCTTATCCAACACAGATAAAAATAGTTACTTTTCGCTCCTCTCCTCACCACAAAATGTGCAGATGGCACAGACTCACACTGCTTGTAGAGTAAAAACACAAGTGAACACCATTTACTTTAGAAACAGAGTGGAATTTCTTAGTCTTCTTGTGATTCTTGTTACTCAAGAAATGTAATCCGGGTGAGTGCTGTCAGAAACACTTCATATTCATAATGTGGTTGGTTTTAAGTTAATTTTTTTGTCATTGTACATTTAGAAACCTCTTACTATTGTCGAATTTTTTTGACTGCTTCATTCGGTGTTGCAACACACAGTTTAAAGCTATAACTCCAAGAAAATAAGTGAGGCCTAGCCTAGAGAGAGTCAGGATTAACATACTTAACTCTGTTGCAGGGTCTAATGCCTTTTTTATTTTATTTTTTATCCCTTGAGATGTTGCAGGTGTGGCTGTGGTGCCCGACTGCATCAGTAGGTGGCAGACAGGAGACAGGCTTGTGTATACCCAGGGTTCTGCCCTGTGGGCCTGGATGGTTGTTGGTCTGACATAGGAAAAGACTGGGCCCCCTGGGATGAACCCAGAGCCACGGCAGAGCCTGGCAAGCTACCCGTGATGTATTTGATATGCCAAAAACAGTAACAATAATGGACCTCATTCCCAATGAATAGAGATGTTACTGGCTCCCTCTTGAGCAAATTGAACAATGGGAAGACAGGTAATACAAGTGATACTCCTGGTGGTGCTCAGGGGACCATATGGGATGCTGGGGATGAACCCAGGTTGGCCATGTGCAAGGCAAATGCCCTCCCTGCTGTACTATGCAGCCCCAAAACATTTTAAAATGCTATACTAATAATTTAGAATAGAATACACTTTCCTTTAACCTTTCATATGCGTGTGTTTTTATAAATATTTACTACCCTTTTGGAGGAGAGTGGCAGGAGCTGTCCCATTAGCCCGCAAGTCTCTGTACATGGCTAGACAAGTCAGATCAGGGCTAGCAGTTTACCTGTGTAACAGCACAGAGCTGAATGCTTGTCCGCTTTAGAGGCCTGGAGATGAGTCTGGAGACTCTTTAAAGGGGCCTTCTGGATGACTCGTAGCTCTTAGTGAGATGTTAGGCCATACCTGCACAATAGTTCATCAGTTCTGTCACAAAAACTATGTTTGAGGCTCGTGTAATTCCAGCAACATTGCCTACATTCATGTTACTGTACTATAATAAAATTGCAGCATCTTGTTTACATCCTTTAGAAGTTGTTGCAGGTAGCAATGGCTTGGGGGTGTAATTTAGGCCATGAAAGGAAAACTTTCTGAAAAGGAAATTTTTTGACAGGGTTTCTTTCTCCTGGCCAGGCAGGAATCACTCCCTCGTGGTGCTTGGGAGACCATATGGGGAGGCAGGAGATGTGGAAGTCAAGTACTCTACCTTGCTGTACTAGTGGTGGACCACATGGGGTGCTAGAATGAAACCCAGACTGGGTGTGTGCAATGCAGAGGCCCTAGCTAATTTTCTGGCCCATAGAATGATTCTGCTCTAATCTCTTTCAACACCCTTGTGCTCCTGTTTCTGGAATTTTAACCCCTTTTCTAAGTAATACAACTACCATTTGCCCCAGTGACATTTTTTTTTATGTTGGCATCCCTCTTGTATGTGTGGGAAAGGATTCCAAATAAAATATTACTGTTATTATGAGATATCACCTCACACCACAGAGAATGGCCCATATCCAAAAGGGTAAAAGCAACAAGTGCTGGCGTGAATGTGGGGAAAAGGGGACTCTCATACACTGTTGGTGGGAATGTCGACTTGTACAACCTTTCTGGAAAACAATATGGACATTCCTCCAAAGACTAGAAATTGAGCTCTCCTTTGACCCAGCCATACCGCTCTTGGGAATATACCCTGGAAAGCCAAAAAACACACAGCGGAAACACAATCCGCACTTTTATTTTCATAGCAGCACTATTCACAATAGCCAGAACCTGAAAACAACCAGTATGCCCGAGAACTGATGACTGGATAAAGAAACTGTGGTATATCTACACAATGGAATACTATGCAGCTGTCAGAAAAATGAAGTTATGAAATTTTGCTATAAATGGATGGATATGGAAAGAATCATGTTGAGTGAAATTAGTCAGAAGGAAAGAGAGAGGCATAGAATGACTGCATTTATTTGCATGACATAAATATACTAGGTGATCTTACCGAAAGTGGAAATTACCACAAGCGTGTGGGAGTCAGAGGTTGGTTTAGATAGAGAAGGGAACATGTGTGAATAAATGTCTAAAGTTCTGATGCTAACATAGAACTGAGCATTAAATACAGACAAAAAAATGCAAATGATGGCTTCTAAGTGCATCGTAGTGCAACCCACAATGTGTGGGAGAAGGAGGAGAGAGAGAGGGAGAGGAGAGGAGATAAAGAACCTGCCATTTAGGCAGGATGTGGGAGGGGAGGGAATTGGGGACATGGGTGGTGGCTGGGGGCACTGGTGGAGGGCGGGGTGCTGGAACACTGTGTGACCGAAACCCTAAGCGTGAACAGCATTGTAATTGTATATCTCACGGTGGTATAATAAAATGTTAAAAAAAATAAAAGGAAAAAAAATATTACTGTTATTTTGGGGGTACACCCAACAGTATCAGGGCTTACTCCTGGCTCTGTGCTCAGCTGTCATTTCTGGAGGTGCTTGGGGCTTCCAGAAATGCAGTGTCTGGTATTGAATCAAGGTTCACTGCATGCAAGGCAAGTGTCTTAACTCTTCTGTACTAACTCTGGCCCTTACCTCTTACTAATTTCGGTCTTAACCTTTACAGACACTCTCCTCTGTAATTTTTTTTTTTTTGCAAAAAATGACTAGGGGATTGGAGTGATAGTTCAGCAGGTAGGGTGTTTGCCTTGCACATGGCTCACCTGAATTTGATCTTTAACACTCCATATGGAATGATCCCTGAGCTTAGACCTAGGAGTAAACCCTGAGTACTGATGATGTGGTCCAAAAACAAAGCAAACAAAAGTGACTAAGATGCAAATTGCTGTTTCAGAGTTTGAAATTGTAGGGTTTTTCTTTTTTTTTTTTTCTTAAAATGTTTTTTGTTTTGGTGCCACACCCAGTGGTCTTCAGGACTTACTCCTAGTTCTGTGCTCAGGGATCACTCCTGGTGGGCTCGGGGACCACATGGGATACTAGGAACTGAATCTGGGTTGGCCACGTGCAAGGCAAGTACTATTGCTTCAGCCCCTTAAAATGTTTTTAAAGGAGATGTTCATGCTAAAAGAGAACCTAAGATATCTTTCGATCCTCAAGTTTTTTTGTTAAATAATTTTCAGTTCATTGCAAAGAATAAAAAATTATTAAATTATCTCAGCTGTGATTAAAATTGTATCTTGTTACATTAATGTGTGGAAATTAGTTCTATAAAAAATATTACAGTATTATAAATACTTTTCATATGCCTCTAGGGATTTTAGGAAGAATTGAGTAACATTTGCATATTTTCTTCTCAAATAATAATATTTTTCCTTGTTTTGTTTGTGAGCAATAAATATGCATATATGTATATATTTATTATATTTATACTGCATGAGAAATATGTGTCTGTAAACTGATTAAAGGGTGAAAAGTCTAAATTTAGTGATTTACTTTATCAAAATAAGCTTTCATATATACAGATGTCTGTTATAGCATATCAAGGGTTATAAAAGTTAAAAAATAAACCAACAATTTTGGTCGTTGGAGAGACCCATCAAATGAGGGGAAGACATGAATATAAACTTTCTCAAAGAAGATACAGCAGAGCGGTGTAAGAAAACAAGTACTCTGCGCCACTTATCAAGGAAAAGCAACTTAAACAACTGAGATACCATCTCACTGATGAGACTGGCACACATCACAAAGCACAAAACAACCAGTGTTGGTGGGGGTGTGGGAATAAAGGAATCCTCATTCACTGCTGATGGGAGTATCAACTGGTCCAGCCTTTGTGGAAAACCATATGAATACTCTGCTCCTTGGCATCTACCCAAGGGCCCCAAAATTCTATTAGGAAAAGACGTTTGTACTCCTGTGTTCATTTCAGCACTAGTCACCATAGCTAAAATCTGAAACAACCCAAGTATCCAGGAACAGGTGGCTGGGTACAGAAACTATGGTACAGATGCACAATGGAATACTACTCGACTTTTAAGACTGTTTGCTGCCCCTTGGATGCATCTGGAGAATGTCAAGCTGAGTAAGGAGAGGGACATGTACAGAATAATCACCCTCATAGGAGGGACATATAGAAACAGAGTAAGGAAATCAGTGTCCCAGGACAATAGAAACGGGAATTGATCTTCAGTAGGAAGCTGCCATTGTGGGGCAATGCCAGAGGTGTGGTTTGGGGGATAGAATGAGGGGAGGACTGGGACAGTGACCGAGAGAAGTGGACACTCTAGGACAGTGTGGTGCTGGAACCTTCTCCTCATATGAAGCCCGCTCATTAGCGGTATTATAAATCAGGGTGTCTAAAATAAGAAAAAAATCATTAAAATTTGGGGGCTGGCAATAATAATTTTTTTCTTTTTTTGCCTTTTTGGGTCACACCAGGCAATGCTCAGGGGCTACTCCTGGCTCTGCACTCAGGAATTACTCCTGGTGGTGCTCAGGGGACCATATGGGATGCCGGGATCGAACCCAGGCCGGCAGAGGCCGGCCACGCGTGCAAGGCAAACGCCCTACCGCTGGGCTATCGCTCTGGCCCAATAATAAATTTTTTAATTGATTATTTCACTTGATCACTTGAATCCCGTTATTCATCAACTTGCTCGAGCCGGGCGCCAGTAACATTTCCATTGGACCCTATCACATGCCAATGTAGCCCAATGGCATCTGGTTGCTTCAGGAATATGAAGAGCCTCAAACTGTTTCTTCAGGGTCTTGACAAGGAAGTCTGACCATCTTGTAGGTGGGCGGCCACGTGAACTTTTGACATCCCATGGGATCCAGTCGGTAATGGCTCTAGTCCAGCGGTCGTCTCCAAATCGCATTACATGTCCAGCATTTTTGACAATTACAAAAAATGTTCATGTTTGGGTTTAAAGCCATACAGTGTTCCAGCAGCCATCCCTCCACCAGTGCCCACCTCCCACCACCAATGTCCCTGATACCTCCCCCTCCCCTAGCCTGCCTCCATGGCAGGTTCTCTAACCTGGGTTAGATCTCCAGCACCACATATGGTCCCTCAGGCTGTCCAGGAGTGACCCTTAAGTGCAGAGCAAGGAATAAGCCCTGAGTACTGCTTGGCTGGACCAGATCATACCACCCATTTTGTTTTGGCTGTTACATTATTTAAATAAAATTCCTAAATAAATTTTATTATTTTTTTTCTTGGAGAAGTGAGTGACCTTAATACACTCCAAAAAATTAAGTTGCTACATATTGGAGAAAGGCAGAATGATTGTGTTGTTATGGCAACTCAAATAGAGAAAATGAAAACTGCACAGATAAGCTGCATCCTGTTGTCATAGCAACTGTAGTTGTGAAAATGATTAAAGCTGGTCTTGAAAGGATGTATTGAAAGTAATAGTGTAAGAAAAGACTGGAAGGATTGGTTGTGAGAAGTTAAATCCCTTTGACTCTGAAGTTGAAAGTATCATTGTGTGTAGATCTCTGTCCATTGTAATTCTGGTTTAACTCTGTTTTATTAAGCCTCAGAGCATAAAGATGGCATGAAAGAAAACTATGAAAAGCTTGTGAATAAAGATACTTTTGGCAGCAAATGTAGAAAAAAGTATACTTTTCTTTTTAAACACTAAGATTGTCTTTTAGATAAGAATTGTGGAATGCTTTTCTTTTTTTACTTTCCCTCTATTTCTCATCAATGCTTTGTTTTCATTCTTTTCCTTGACTGTCTACGTCATTTTAATTTAAGTGTTGAACTGCAGCATAAACATTTAATGTCGTGGCAATTTGTGAAGCATCAAGTGCAGCATTATGATTGCAGATGAACAGATGGATTTGATGATAAATGCTAAGCATTCTTTAGGTGTGAAGTAATTTATTTTAGCTATCTCCCTCAAATTTTCTCTGTAACCAGGGTTTCTTAATTGTTATTTTAAAATGCTATCTTTTTTTTCTAACCTCTACTTGTCCACCAAAAGCAAAAATATTTTGTTCTCGTGAAATGGAGACATGTTAGGAATAAACCTGATGAAAGCTGTGTTCTTTGTTCAGCAGCTGGCTGCTTGCACAGGTTTTTGTGGTAATGGAATCGGCATTTCTGTATTAGAGTATTGATCTGCTGCTTGGTAGGTACTGTGTCAAGAAGAATCTCAGTAACAATGTAGCAAAGTGGTTTAAGAGCAGTTTATGTTACAAATGAAGTAGAGGAAGCGGGAGTTCTGCAAGACCCCAAACCATGCTGCAGATAGCCATGAAACTGAAGAGCTTATCCAAAACGGATGTAGAAATGCCCATATTTGCATCCAAATTTAATTTCAAGTAGTTTTAACACTCCCTACCTATTATTAGTAATGCCATTACTCTTTTGTCCTTCAATAGAGGTCACTACATTTGGCGTTCTTCTTTTGTAGTTAAAAATTGTGATATAAATGTCTGTTAGGAAAGATAATACCTACCCCCTCTTTTTTTTTTGTCTTTTTGGGTCACACCATGTAATGCTCAGGGGTTACTCCTGGCTCTGAACTCAAGAATTACTACTGACGGTGCTTAGGGAAACCATATGGGATGCTGGGGATCCAACTTGTGTCGGTCATATGCAAAACAAACACCCTGCCTACTGTACCATTGCTGTGGCCCGGAGATAATGTTTTATGACCATAAGAATGGTATTTAAAATTAGTCCAGATGTGGGGCAAAGTGATAGTACAAGGGGAGGGCATTTGCCTTGCACACAACTGACCCAGGTTCGATCCCTAGCATCCTATATGGTCCCCTGAGTACTGCCAGGAGTAATTTCTGAATGCAGAGACAGGAGTAATCCCCGAGCATTGCCAGGTGTGACCCACCCTCTCCCCAAAAATAGTTCAGTATTTTTTATTTGAAATCCAAAATTTTTTCGGGGGTCATACCCGCAATGATCAGGGGTTACTCCTGATTCTGCACTCAGAAATTGCTCCGGCATTGCTCAGGGGATCACATGGGATGCTGGGGATCGAACCCAGGTCAACTGTGTGCAAGGCAAACTCCCTACCCTTTGTTGCCCTGGATCTTGAAATCCAAATTTTAATGTTTAGTTACTTTTTAATAAAGTTGACTCTCCTAGTTAATTATTTTCTTTAAACATTGCCCCATTTTCCCAGACTAACCCAGTCTGCCCCTTCATCTAGGCATAGGGAAGAAACAGTATTTTTTATTTTTTAATTATTTTTTTTTCTTTTTGGGTCATACCCGGCAATGCTCAGGGGTTACTGCTGGCTCTTCGCTCAGGAATTACTCCTGGTGGTGTTCGGGACCATATGAGATGCCGGGAATTGAACCGGGGTCCGTGTGCAAGGCAAAGGCCCTACCTGCTGTGCTATTGTTCTGGCCCCAGAAACACTATTTTTAAAAGCAGAAAAAAAATTAGGAAGGAGTAAAAGAGAGAGCTAAAGTTTTTTGGTCTTGTTTCATTTTATTTGTAAAGATCTGTAAAATATTCATGACTTTCTGCTGTTGTTTAATGATAATAGGTCATTATTACTCATGTGACGTGGATCCACCTAGTTCAGTTAGACAGCAAGCACTTAGAATTTTGCTAACTCTTTGTTAAGGAGTTTGACAGTGAAACCTTTATCCCATTGTGCCTAGATAATGCTCCTGTCCTGGACATAGCTATACATGGCTGTGAATCTTCCTTTCTTTCTTATTTTATCTCAAAATAAAAGTGTTAAAGGCTAGTTTGTGAATCTGAAAAAAAAGTTTCATATTAAAAATTTTATATTAAAATTTGATACTTTGATACTTTGATTTTTAGGATTGGTGCCTGAAAGTAGGCAATATCATTAGGTTGTACATTTGAGACTTACTAGTTTGTACCTTGGCTTGTGATAAATTGGATTGTAAGAATTTATTTTCCTGGATGAAAAAAATTATTAGGTGTACTCATCACTCCCCATTTCACAGTTTCTTGTCACATTTCACTTGATTCAGAAATATTAATTTTGGATCCTTCCTGTGAATATGTACTCTTAATACTAATGTCCTGAGAGAAAGGAGAATTTTTTATCTAACCTAAATAATAACCATACCATCATAGAAAATGTCCTCATAACATATCAAGAAATCAAATAGTTAATAAACCTATTCTCCTGTTAAATTCTATAAACTGTATGGGGAGGGTGGATAATGTTCATTTTTGTTACTTATTGGGGAACATGACACTTGATCTTTGAAGTGGTTATTTATTTCATATATTGTAGCTGCCAGTCAGCCAGCCATTTGCAAGTAGTGAAGTAAACACACTGCTGGCATGTGGTACCTAGGAAGTTAGATGTAATATGATCCCATTCATTTATGTAAGCGTTTATTCTATTTCTAATGAGCAAGTAATTTTTTTTCCCTCTGCTACACAAAAGTTAAATTAAGGAGTACCCATGAGGGCTGGAATACTTGGTTTGTAGTCATTGAAATACTCCTTGATATCAGGGATCTTCTCATAAACAGGGTTTCCTTTCGCTAAGAAGAAAGCTCCATAGCCTCTTTTGAACTCATGTTAGAGAAAACACGTCTGGAGAGAGGGGGATGACCCAGGAGTCGAGAGTTTGCATATCTCTATTCCATACCATACCATCGTAGGAAATCCCTCCTCCTAGTCAAATGGTTTTTTTTTTTTTTCCGGGCGGTGGGCGGGGGGGGGGGCCGCAGGGTTACTTTGTGTCATCCTTCGCTCCTTTTGCCTGTACAGCAAGGTGAGGGACAAGAACTCTGATTGTTCGTATGTGGCAGCCAGCCTGCCTTCATATACAGGTTATTAGCACACACCAATCTCTACTGAATCATAGTAACCGCTGCAAATAAACCGTGTAAATCCACACCGACTTTGGAGAAGTGTTCCGAATACCTTTCGTTAGAATAGAAGATTTCTTCAGCTTCTGTTGATTCCTCTAGATGTAGCCAAGTTTGTTTTTCAATGAAGAATGTGATCATTTGAAATTTGTGTCTAGGTGAACTCATCACTCCCCATTATCCAAAGTTCTTTACCCCATGATTCCAGGGCTCAGCTGGTGGCCTAGTTATTTCAAATAATATTTAATGCAGTTAAATATTCTAGAGCAATAAAAGAATTTGGACAGTCTCTTGGAGTTTACTATAATGGTATTTGACGTGAATTTAATAGAATGAAATTCCAGTAGAACCCAAAAAAAATTATTTGTGGCAGAATTTAAAAGGTCTTTTAAGCACAAAGATAGGAATTTGACTTTGTAAAACTGAATCAGAGATAATTATAGCTTACTCACAATGAATAAGTGAGTATTTCAGAAATATAGGCACTCTATACTTAGCATAAGGTGATTTTTAATAATGTAGCAAAAAATTGTAAGTGAACATCCTTGCTTTTTGTGTTCCTTTTATGGGGAGAATAAAGATACCACCTGGCTGTATGCATAAATTTGTTTGCTAAGTTGGTTTATTTCCCATAGATGGATATTAAAAATTAACTTTTCTTCATATAGAATACATGTGGCATCTAGGTCTTATTATGATGTTCTGCTGCTTGATGTTAAATATTTTACTATTTTGTGACTGAGAAAAATTTGCCGGTGGGGGTGGTGCAGTAGCACAACCGTTAGGATGTATGGCTTGCACACACCCACCTCTGTTTGGTCCCTCTGTTTGGTCCTCTGAGCACAGCCAGGAGTAATTCCTGAGTGCATAGCCAGGAGTGACCCCTGAGCATTGCTGGATGTGGCCCCCAGAACAACAGCAAAATTTGGGGGCTGGAGATCTAGTACAGTGCTTGTCTTGTATGCGGCTGGCCTGGGTACAGTCCCTGGCACCCCATACTTTCACCTGCGCCCTGCCAGGAACGGTCCTTGAGCTTACAGCCAGGCGTAAGCCCTGAGCAACACCAGGTGTGGCCCCTGAAACAAAACAACAACAAAAATTTCTTACTCTTTCAGATTCAGCCATCTTACCTTAAAAATCAGCCATATACCAAATATTTAGAGCTTACTATGTTGATGTAAATGAAAGATCAGTAAAATGAAAATATTTGGCAATTGAAAAAGCCTAGATTGTCAAGGGTAGAAAAATTAGGTCATTGTCTTATATTTTGGTGTTCTTATCGCAAGGCAGTGACTTTTAAGAGCTTTTGTTTTTTGTTACTGAAGCAGTATAGTGAATATGTTTTTATAGAAAGTTATGAAAAAAGTCTGTATTAATTTGCTTTGGGTCATTGTAGTCTCTCCGTAAATTCATAATTAGGAAGGCCTTTTAAAGACTGTGTTCTAGTCTCACAGGTACAAAGCTACTCCATATCTGGTAAATCTAAATTCATATGTTAGGAGGTTATGTTTTTCTTAAAGCATATTATTTACACAATTCACTGGAATGGCTCCTCTGGAAGTGGGTGGCTCTCTTATGTAATTACGCACTTAGTAACCCTGTGCTACACAGCAGTAGAAATTCAAGTAAGAAAAATTTACTGTTTATGCATAGTTATTAGAATTTTAAAGCATTTGTTTGTTCAAAATTCTAGTTTATCAGAGTATTATATTTGACTAATTGCACACTTAATAAATAATAATGAATAAAATTTATTTTAGAAAGCAGCCAAGTTTGAACTTTAACAGTTCTAAATGAACACCCGAGCTGCTTCCTCCCCTCCCCCATAACTTCTTGTAAAGGGCTTTTCATCCCTCTAGTCCGGATTATGTGGTGAAACAATGATTCCTGTAGAAAAATCTGCATTGGAAGTGTTGTAGATGGAATTAAATCACAGAATTATGGAATCTTTATTGCTGCAGGGTACTGTTAGAAATACTTCCATTTACTCCATTTTACTACTGAATAGACTGGGATGCATAGAAATTAAATGAACTGCTCAAGATCTACAGTTGGTTCCTCTCACTTTTTTTTTATTTTTGGGTCACACCTGGTGATGCTCAGGGGTTCTTCTGCAGTCATGAATTACTCCTGACGGTGCTGAGGGCCCATATGGGATGCCCAGATTGAACCCAGGTTGGCCGGCCATGTGCAAGGCAAATGCCCTCCCCCTGTGCTATCGCCTCCCGCCGCCTCCTCTCACTCTTGATAACTCAGCGTTTCATTTAGCCATGGAGTTTGAACATTCTTGCCCTATACTTTGGAAAGGGCTAGGCGTTCAGATATTATAATTATAATATGAGAAATTATAGGGACTAACAGTGAAAGCCTGGTGATATTTTAGATTTTAATTCATATTTTCTTATGTTTTCTGGTGTTTACTAATGTGTGGTATCACTGTCTTCCCGTTCATCTTCGATTTGCTCGAGCGGGCACCAGTAACATCTCCATATGACCTGTCTCATGCAAGTAGAGCCCAAGGGCATCTGCTTGCTCCAGGAACATAAAGAGCCTCAAACCATTCCATCAGGTCATGGGAATGAGGTCTATAACTGTTACTGGTATTTGGCATATCAAATACGACATGGGTAGCTTGCCAGGCTCTGCCGAATGTGTGGTAGTCGAATCTTTAAATTTTCTACTAGATTGTAATCTCTTTAAAGGCAGGGGCTTATAAAGTTAATTCAGTTTCATTTTGGAATGCTTAAAAATTTGAGCATTGATAGCATAAGTGTAACACATTCTCTAGATCTCTAGATTTAATCAACTATATATATATATATATATATATATATATATAAAATTGCAGATTTAATCCTTTGAAATTTAATGTTTTTAACTTCATGACCTGGCATGTCTTAAGTTCTGTTTTGCTAAGTTTAATTTTGCTACAGCAAGTGTGCTTGAAAACAGCTTCAATTGTTGAGTACATTGTTCTACATAAATCATTAGCTCATTAATTCTTTTTTTTTTTTTTTTTTTTGCTTTTTTGGGTCACACCCGGCAATGCTCAGGGGTTTCTCCTGGCTCTGCACTCAGGAATTACTCCTGGCGGTGCTCAGGGGACCATATGGGATGCAGGGGATCGAACCCTGGCTGGCATGGGCCGGCTGCGTAAGGCAAACGCCCTACCCGCTGGGCTATCGCTCCGGGCCCAATTCTTATTTCTTTAATTTATATATTTATCGGTTTATTGGGTTTTGGATCAGCCCGGATCTTCCACACCCATCCTGCATTAGTTATTTTTCAATCCGGCCCAGGTATGCTGAACCAGAGACTCTCAGACATGGGGCAGAGCTGCTACTGGCTCTCCCCTGTGCCCAGCCGCTCATGAGGTGCCCGGGAGGCATGGCGGGTTGTAGCCCTGGCCTGCCACCCCAGCAGAGCCTCACAACAAGCCAGACGACCCCCCCCCAACTCCATGGGGGCCTCCATCTTCCACATCCGACTTCCCTCTCGTCACAACTCCACCCAGCAGACCAGACTATCACAGCCCTGCTCTCGTGGCCGCTAAGCGGCCACGCGGTTCATCAATAAATGCTTTATTCAGAGGTGACTGCAGGAGTATGCCACCCGCACGGCAAGGCTGGCCAGCTGCTTGTGTCGTATTTGATATGCCAAATACCAGTAACATTTATATTAGGTCATTCCATGACCTAATATAATGGTTTGAGGCTCTTTGTGTTCCTGGAGCGAGCGGATGCCTTTGGTTCTACTAGCATGAGATAGGACATATGGAGATATTACTGGTGCCCGCTCTAGCAAATAGATGATGAATGGGAAGATAGTGATTGGGTTTTGGACCACACCTGATAGTGCTCAGGGCTTGCTCCTGGGTCTGTGCTCAGGGATCACTCCTGGAGGTGCTCAGGGGACTATATTCAGTGCCTGGGATTGAACCCAAGTTGGTTGTGCGAATGCAAGCACCTTACCCTTTGTATTATCTCTCTAGACCTCAACTTTATTATTATTATTAATTAGTTATTATTATTAATTATTATTTTTATTTTCTTTTGGCACACCTAGTGATGCTCAGGGGTTACTCCTGGCTCTTTGTTCAGGAATTACTCCTGGTGGAGCTGGGGGACCATATGGGATGCCGGGGATCTAACCTGGTTCAGCTGTGTGCAAGGCAAACACCCTACCCGCTGTGCTATCGCTCTGGCCCCAAATTTTATTATTATTTTTGTTTTCAGGCCACATTCAGTAGTACTAAGGGCTTATTCCTGGCTCTGCACTTAGGGATCACTTCTGGTGGTGTTGCGGGGACCATATGGAGTAACAGGAATGGAACTCAGGTTGGCTATGTGCAAGTCAAATGCTATACTCACTGTGATATCGCTCCCTTTTCCCCTTTTCTTCTTTGTAGTTATGACTGGAGCTTGCATGACTATCTGACTGTGGCGTGCAAACGATTTTTTTTTTTGTATTTTTCAAACTGGTGTTTTCTGAGTATCACACATTAGGTTGTGTTTGCATAGTCAACCTTGGTTCTAACTTAGATTTATGAATCTTAGTTGTGATGCGTACTTGAATATTCGCTGGGACTTGCATTCTGAGTTGAGGCACTCAAATTAAGATTGCGATGCTGGCCTGGGATTGCTGTGGTGCTCACACTTGCTTTTCAGAGGTTGTACTTTCTGATCGTAGTATTTGGCACATCGTTTTAGTTGCGGTGCTCATTGGGACGTTACCCGTTTTTGTGATGCTCACAAAAGCATCACTTGCTAGCAGAAGTGCACCTGGAAATCCTTTGGTACCGGGGGTTACATGTAGCAGAGCTGAAAAAAACTCAAATAGTGGATATACCAGGACCAGGCTTTGCATATTCTGGACACCAGGGATTTGAACTTGTGGCCAGGTACTTGAAGGCAGTTATTGTAAGCCATTCTGCTATCTCTCTGGGCTTTTCAATTCCACTTTAGTCATTCAAGCAAGTGACTGAGAGAAGGGTGTTAAGACCTGAATCTATGGGGGCAAAAGAGCTGGCTCAGCAAGATAGCTATAGCTGGAACACATGCTTTGCATACAGGAGGCAAGGGTTAGGTTCCTGACGCTGCATGGTCCCCAGAGCACTGTGTCATAAGTAGCTCCTGAGTACTGCTAGACGTGGCCCCAAAAACAAAATCAAAAAAAATCACTAAAATTTTTTTCAAACTGTGACAATAGATTTATATAATCTCACTTTAGCTCTGTGTATTTTACTTACTATATATTGAAGTTTTATTTTTAGTGCAGCATTCATTTGTAAGATTGTTAAGTTTTTTGGCTTTGTTTTGTTTTGGCCATACCTGGTGGTGGTGTTCAGAGGGTTTTTCCTGCTTTGTAGTCAGAGATCACTGTTGGCAGTGCCCCAGGAGCTATGCAGTGCTGGGGATTGAACCCAGGTCTCCTTGCAAAGCTTGTACTTAGCCTTTGAGCTATCTCTCCAGCCATTGTTAGATCTTGAGCATCTCTCCAGCCATTGTTAGATCTTGAGCTATATCTCGAGCCATTGCTAGATCTTGAGTGATCTCTCCAGCCATGTTAGATCTTAAACTATATCTTGAGCCTTTGCTAGATCTTGATAAATTGGACTCTTTGTCCTTGTTACTATTCCTTGATCAGAATTGTTCTTTTGTGCTTTCAACTTTCTTGTAGTGATGTTTTTTTTTTCTTTCTTGGGTCACACACAGCAATGCTCAGCGGTTGTTCCTGGCTGTACTTGTGGAACCATATGAGATACGGGGTTTTTATCAAACCAAGGTTGACTTCGTGCAAGACAAATGCCCTCCCCTCTTTACTATTGCTCCGGCCCCCTAGGATAGCTTTACAGGCTTTTATCACTTATCTTTGTTTTCTGCTTTTTAATCCAATCTGTCATCCTGTCTTTCAGTGTTTGGACTTAGCAACGTCTGATGGAACTATATTAACCATAGATGCTAACCAAATATGTAATTGAAAATTTAGTTATTGCCACATCAAAAAGTGAAATTCTTTTTGAAATTTTTATAGTGCATCTTATTTAATCCAGGTAAAGCATTATAATTTTTTTTTTTTTTGGGTCGCACCCGGTGATGCTCAGGGGTTGGTTACTCCTGGCTCTGCACTCAGGAATTACTCCTGGCGGTGCTCGGGGGACCATATGGGATGCCGGGATCGAACCCGGCGGGCATGGGCCGGCCACATGCAAGGCAAACGCCCTACCCGCTGGGCTATTGCTCCGGCCCCAAAGCATTATAATTTTAATGTGTAATAAAAGTGATGTTAATTTTAAAGTGCTTTAGATTTTAATTCCTTCCTTTTGCTGCTGCTGTGATGGATGACCGGGGTCACACACTTTGTGTGGGGCACATAAATATCAATTGTGGTGCTTGCACACATTTGCTTGTATTGCTCTGAAGATGATGGTTTTGTTGTGGTGCCAGGGAAGCCAATTGCAGTGCTACTGGAAGTGCATGCAGAGCACTTTGGGTACTGCCGGGATCAAGTTCTCAGCACATTTGTAAACCTGTACCACTGGACTATTCTTGGGCCTCTAAATACAAAGGTTTTCAATTGTTTCTACTTTCTGGGTTTATGGACCTACCTTGCAGTGGTTAGAGACTATTTCCAACTAGCTCTGTGTTTGGGAGTTGCTTTTGTTAGTACTTGGGAGAGCCACATGCCTGGGTACCATATATGGTGATGGAGAATGTATTCGGATCTCTCTCTTAGTCTGCACTAGGCCCATTGAATAGCTCTACAGCCTCTGAATATAAAGTTATTAAAAAGGCTGGGCCCCCTGGGATGAACCCAGAGCCACGGCAGAGCCTGGCAAGCTACCCGTGGTATATTCGATATGCCAAAAACAGTAGCAATAATGAACCTCATTCCCAACGGATGGAGATGTTACTGGCGCCCGCTTGAGCAAATCAATGAACAACGGGAAGACAAGTGACAAGTGACAGTAAGATCTTTTACTTTTGTCCTTTCTTTTGTACTGTGTTCAAAAATCAGTGTGTCTTCGCAAATTATTATTTTTTTGGCTTTTGGGGCAATGCTTAGGGGTTACTCCTGGCTTTGTACTCAGGAATCACTCCTGATGGTGCTCAGGGGACCTATATAGGATGCCGGGATCAAACCCAGGTTGGCCACATGCAAGGCAAATGCCTTATCTGCTGTAGGTAGGCCTCTATATCTGAGTTTTTAACAGGTTGTTTTGAGGGTCATCTATGTTTTAGCTTTTATCAGTACTTCATTCTTTTCTTTTCTTTCTTTTTTTTTTTTTTTTTTTTTTGGCTTTTTTTGGTCACACCCGGCAATGCTCAGGGATTACTCCTGGCTCTGCACTCAGGAATTACCCCTGGCGATGCTCGGGGGACCATATGGGATGCCGGGATCGAACCCGGGCTGGCATGAGCCGGCCACGTGCAAGGCAAACGCCCTACCGCTGGGCTATTCGCTCCGGCCCCTCAGCACTTCATTCTTTTTGGGGTTTGGGGCCATACCTGACTGTACTCAGGACCTGATGATGGCTTGCTCAGGGACCACTGCTGCAGGCACCTGATCATCTTATGCGGTGCTGGGGATGAACTGGGGTTTGCTGCATGCAAGGCATTTGCCTTAACTTTTGTGCTCTCTGGCACGACTGTATACCACAATTTTTTATTCATTTGTTACTAGATATTCAGGCTCTTTTTACCTTTTAGACGTGTGTGTGTGTGTGTTGTGTGTGTGTGTGTGTGTGTGTGTGTGTGTTTTATATGTTTTTGTTTGTTTGTTTTTAAATTCTTTGGTAAATAAACCTAGGAGTAGAATTGCTGGAAGTGGTCACATAGAATTCCTTAGGTTTCGGGCCGGCGGAGTGATAGCCCAGCGGGTAGGGTGTTTGCCTTGCACACGGCTGGCCCATGCCAGCCCGGGTTTGATCCCCGGCATCCCATATGGTCCCCCGAGCACCGCCAGGAGTAATTCCTGAGTACAGAGTCAGGAGTAACCCCTGAGTATCGCGGGTGTGACCCAAAAAAGCAAAAAAAAAAAAAAAAAAAAAAAAAGAATTCTTTATGTTTCTGAGGACCTCCAACCAGTTTTCTCCATGACTGATAAACTTTACATTTCCATTAGCTTTGTATATGAGTTTCAGTTTTTCTACATTACCACCTCAACTTGTACTTTTTGGTTTGTATTTTCATCTAATTTTTTATTGGAACTTTAAAAACTTTTTTTTCTTTTTCTTTTTTGCAGTGCCAGGGATTGTGTCCAAGGCCTTACACGTACAAGGCAAGTGCTCTTCTGCTGAGCTATATCCCAGTCCTCCAAAAGCTTTAAGGACTGCACAGGGCTTTGACAATAAGTCCATGTGGAGCTTCTGGCATGCTTCTTTCTTCTTTCTTGAATATCTTACACTGAGTTTTTGTTTTATTTTTTATTCCCATTCTGTTTGGTATAGGGACTGGAGTAACAGACAGTACAGAAGGAAGGGCATTTGCCTTCTATGCAGCCAACCGAGTTTGGACAATCTATAGGGTCCCCAGAGCACTGCAAGGAATAATTTATGAGTGCAACACCAGGAGTAACCCCTGACTGTTGCCCCAAAACAAAGCAAACATAAAACCAAAACAACAACCATTCTGTTGGGTATAAAGAGCATAGTTTTGTTACTCATTCCTCTAATGACTAAAGATGTGAACACTTACATGTACTTGCTGTTCATTTATGTATCTCCTTTTAGAGAAAGGCCTGTTCCAGTCCTTAATCTATTTTAAACATTGTGTTATCTGTTTTATTCCTGAGATGTAGACTTTTTTAAATATTCAGGGTGCTGGATCCATTTCAGAAACATGATTTGTAAAAGAGTATCTAATTACCTTTGATAAAATTTTTATTTGCATCGAACAATTTTTTTACTCTTCCAATATTTTAATTTATTTTCACATTTGTTTCCAAATATATTATGAGCATAATTTATTATTGTAAATAAATTTTAAAATGAGAGAGATTAAAAGTATTTACCTACATATTCCTGTTTCCATCACTTTTTGTAATATTTATACTCCTGGCTCTGCACTCAGGAATTACTCCTGGCACTGCTCAGGAGACTATATGGAATGCCAAGTATCAAAACCAAGTTAGCCATGTGCAAGCCAAGAGCCCAACCTGCTGCATTATCTCTCCATCCCTTATCTTATAGTTTCCTACCCTTGGTTATCTGTATAGAACAGCAAGTATACATATATTGGACTACTTGACCACTTTCATCATTGAGGTATTTAATTTTCTTTCATCCACTTTTCAGTTAGTTTTGCTATTGCTTTCCCCCCTCCTCCCACCTCTCCAGGTTTAGTGTACTTTTCTCTTTAGGCTATTGGACACAACCTGGTTATGCTCAGGACTTACTCCTGACTCGATGCTCAGGTGGGGAGTGATTCCTGGTGATGCTTGGGGTTTTCTTCTAGCAGTGCTTGAGGGACTATGTTTTGCAAGAGATCACACCCAGTTCAACACCATCCCCCCCAACCCCCCATCTCCCAAGCAGGCTTAGATACCCTCAGGGTTATTCTAGGCAATTCTTGACCCAGTGATACTCAGACATAGTAATGCTGGTGGCTACCAAGTCCACCCCAGGAGTTCTTTGGGGACCAGGTGGACCTGAGAGTTGAGTCCGGGGCCATGTACATGCAGGTGCAGTTTATGGACTATTTCCTTGCTTCAGTTGAAGCGCCAGTTTCTTTGGTACTCTTCATATTTGGGTGCATGAAGCATTTTCATAGTATCAGTAGAAAACCTGTTTTTTTTTTTCCCTTGCGTAGATTTCAGTGGAGGTGGGTAGCTTCCCTAGTGGTGCCACCAGAACTTGATGGCGATGCTCACGGTCCACCTGGATCAAACCTGTGACCTTGAGAATGCAAGCCATGTACTCTCAGCCCTTTGAGCCAGATCCAGGTTTTTCTTGATTCAAAGACACTTTCTTCTACGTCACCAAATTACAACCACCATAAGAAAATCAGTACTGGGGCGAAAGAAGGTTCAGTGACTTAAATGCCTCTCTTGCAAGAGGGAGGCCAAGAGTTTGCTTCTGATTCTGTCCATGTGTCCTGAGCAGCTTTCTTTGTCTGAGAGCAGTGTTCCCTATGATCCCAGGCACTGACACAATCTCTGCCCTCCCAGGACCTTACGTGTGTGAGCACTGTGCCTAAAGGATGTGACCCCTAGGGATCACTGCAAATAAAAAGAAAATGCAGGCAGCATCTTTGGCTTCAACAACCTGGCTTGTTTTTGAGGATTTTAGGCCAGTTATTTTATAGATGGTTTTTATTTGTGTTTTTCTACTCTTATTTAAACGCTTGTTAATCTTTTAATTATCCTTCCTTCCCTTTGTTGTTCCCTTTGTTGTTGATGTTGTTATTGTCTTGTGCATGATCTCAGAGGAAGTGTTCAGTTGTTCACAAATGAGTATGGTACTGGCTGTGGGTTTGTTACATATGGCCGTTATTGTCATCTCTAGGTATGTTTCTGCTGTTCCTATCTTTGGAGGGTTTTATTATGAATATATGTTGGAACTTATCAGATGTCTTCTCGATTAATTACTAAGACCTTATTTTTATTTTAATCTTGTTGATATGATCACTGGTCACTTGTCTTCCCATTGTTCATCAATTTGCTCGAGCAGGCACCAGTAATGTCTCTATTCATTGGGAATGAGGTCCATTATTGTTACTGTTTTTGGCATATCGAATACACCACAGGTAGCTTGCCAGGTTCTGTCCTGGCTTTGGGTTCTCCCAAGGGGCCCAGTCTTTTTCTATGTCAGACCATCAACCATCCAGGGCCCATGGGGCAGAGCCCTGGGTGTAGATGAACCTGTCTTCTGTCTGCCACCTGCCAATGCAGCAGGGCACCACAGCCACACCTACAACACCTCAAGGGGCAGGTGGCAGAGTTGATATGATACATTACATTAATTTATTTACATATATTGAGCCATCCTTGCATCCCTGGGGTGAACCCCAGTTGATCATTATGTGTTAGCCTTTTTATATATAGCTGGATTTGGTTCGTAAGGATTTTGTTGAGGATGTTTGCATTGATGTTCATCAGGGATATTGATCTATAATTTTCTTTCTAGTAGTGTCTGTTAGGTATCAGTATAATATTGGCTTTATAGATACTTTTATGGAGGACTCAGCACCATTTGTTGAAGAGAATGTCTTTGTTCTACTGTATGTGACTGGCTCCTTTGCCATAGACTTACTGTGGGTTAATCTTCAGCTCTGTTTTATACCATTGGTCTGACAGTCTGCATTTATTCCATATAGTTGTATGGTTTCTTTAGTTTCTCTTGTGAGCGCTGTACCCTTACATTTCCTTTGGCTCCACATTTTCTTAATAAGGAGGTAACTCCATGCCTGACTTTTTTTTTTTTTTTTTTTTTTGCTTTTTTGGGTCACACCCGGCAATGCTCAGGGGTTTCTCCTGGCTCTGCACTCAGGAATTACTCCTGGCGTTGCTCGGGGACCATATGGGATGCCGGGATCGAACCCCGGCCGGTACTGGCCGGCCGCATGCAAGGCAAACACCCTACCCACTGGGCTATCGCTCCGGCCCCTGCCTGACTTTCTAAGTATCATTTTTATGTAGTGCTCTCCTCAATAGCCAGAATATCTGGTTTCTGAATCTTGTCTTTGCCACTACTATTAATCAAATTGTGGTAATTTATTTAACTCCTCTGGATCTTACTAAATTGTTTTGTAAATAAGATAGTTTTTTTTTCTTTTTTGGGTAACACCTGGCGATGCTCAGGACCTGCTCATGGCTCTTCACTCAGGAATCACTCCTGGCAGTGCTCGGGGACCATATGGGATGCCTGGGATCAAACCCGGGTTGGCCGCATGCAAGGCAAATGCCCTACCTGCTGTGCTATCTGGCCCTGGTTTGTTTTTGTTTTTTTGGCCGCACCTGGTGGTGCTTGGGGCTATTCCTGATAGTGTTGGTGGGGGTTGGGTGGGGATCATGAGGTTCCAGTGATTGCCAGTGATTGTGCCCAGGGCTTTTGCAAGGGCGCTCCAGTCTTTTAAGCTTTCTCCCTGGTCTGATAGGATGACTTTTGGAAGAGCTTTATCCAGCACTGGTATCCTCCACTCCAGAGAGAGCAATCCTAGTAATCAGCATTAGTTGGGGAGGGGAGTTGCGCTACACCTGGCAGTGCTCAGGGACTCTGTTCATGGGGGGTTGCTGCTTGTGATCCTTGGGGGACTATGTGGGGCCAGGGGTCAGGAACATGCAAAGCAAGTACCTTAACCTCTGTTCTGTCTCTCTTGCCCCCAGTTAGCTCTTTGTACCTGAGACATTTTTTTGTTCTCTCCCTTTATTCCACTTTTTGTCTGTTCTAATAATGAATAATAAATATTTAATTATTGGATGAATTTACTGATTGCAAGATCTGGACTTCATAATAGCTTCCCAGAATGTTTTGAAATGCAGGTTTTGAAATACAAATAATCTGTTCTTGATAATGATGCCGATTTATGTATTTCCTTTTGTACTTTGAAGTCTTTAGATACCATTTTTGGGGGAGGGAGCCCACCCAGCAGTGCTCAGGACTTACTCCTGGTTCCGTGCTCAAGGATCAGTCCTAGAGGGCTCAAAAGGACCCTATGGGGTGCGGGGATCGAAACTGTGTTGTCTACATGCAAGGCAAGAGGCTTCTCTGCTGTACTCTCAGCCCAGAGAAGGGTTAAACTGAAGTGTTTATTTAAAGAAAAGAGAAAGTAGCAAAGACACTCCTGAATGCAGGGAATGAGGGCTCAAGGGGGAGAACCTGGGAGTTTCATTTTTAAAGTGAGCAGGCTAAATTGGGATTCTTAAGAGGCAATTATTGAATTTGTATAGGTAGCTTTTGAATGTATTACATGGCCTGTGGTATACTAGAGTTCTCTTTGCTTGAATTTTTTTTTAGTTGATAGAGTAGTGAAAAGGGAATTCTTCTAGTCCATGGCTTAAGGATACATAAACTCTCAATGCAGCAATCTTTTTATTGTTGATTATTATAGCTTCTATTACTCCTAGAAGTTGACCAACAGGGACCTGAGTTTAGGAGATTTTGTCATTCAGCTTTCATATAGTAAATGCTGAGGCCAGCCCTTTGCCTGCAGGGCTCTCTAGCAGTAAAGAGGAACTGTGACTTTTCTTCTGGCAGCCAAGTGGGGAGGAGCCAAGGTTGTCAGTGTTCTCTATGAAAATGAATTTCCTCTGTTGAACCTGATGGGCACTAGATACTCCATTCTCCTATAAGCACCGGAGGCTCTTTGTTGCAACACTTCAATCTCTTTGTCTGATTCTTCCAAATAGTAGAAAAAACGTGTTCAGGCATTTTTTAAAAAATACTGTGTATGTTTTTGTTTTTGTTTTTAAAGCTGGTAAACTCATTCAGTTGGGTAATAAATTACAGTTGAAATAAACTGACACAGTCTTCAAGTTTCTTTGCCTTTGCAAAGGAGAGTGTTGGGGGAAGCTCAGTAAAATGAGCAGAAGAAAGAAATAATGTGTAGAGCTAGAATTGTGTAGAGGAAGCACGTGTCTCATGCTATTGGCTGCAGCTTCTGAGAGTTCATAGAAATATTTAAGGACTAGGATGTTAAAATTCATTGATGAGTTAATAGATTAATGAGTTAATTATTTGCGAGGAAGGGCTTGCTGGCTTGCAGTTTAGTTCAGAGCCTGCCTGTTTTCCTCCGAAGTGCTCAGGGACTGCTGTTGATGATCCGCAGCTTATAGTGCTGATTGGCCACCAGGGTCCAACCGGGCTTTGCTCAGGAACCTCCAGGGTTAATCCTAGTGGTGCGTGGGGGCTGTGCAATACTGGGGTTTGAATATGGGTCCTTGTCCACATCCTGACTCCTGAGGACCCCTCTCTCCTTTTTTTAAGTGTAGAAAATATGTTGTAATTTACTGTAGTAATTTAAATACCGGTTATATGGACTATAGTAATTCAAGTACAGATTATATGGAAAAAATAAAATTTCACTACAAACTTTAAGTAGAAAATGCACTTTTAAAGTATTTTCAAAGGGCTTACATATTGAACTTGAAGAACCGAAATTGTCTTACTCTTTCTTGAAACTGACGGATGAGCCTGGCCCTGAAATGCGTAGATTGAGGTGAGGATAGTAACCACAGCGCCACTTCTTTCCACACTGTTACTCACTGTCCACATTTCCTTTGATTTCCCCCTTCATTTTGAATATGCTCCTAAATGCGAAGATAGAAGGAAAAGAGGTAGAGTAGAAGTTATAGCACATTCCATTAATTTTGTAATTATATTTTTTTCCTTAATGCTTTAAAGTGGCATTTACCAGTATGGGTAAGATGAATTGTTACAATACAAACCAATTTGAAAATTGGTTTTTAAATTGGGCTATAATATATAAAATCTTATGGTAATGTGCAGATCTGACTATATTCAAGTGCAGTTTTCATACCCACACCAATTGTCTTGTAATAATCGGGAATGCATCCTCTGTGTGGTGTTTGCAAGTTAATGCTGTTTCAGAAATCACGCTATAGCACATCTAGTGGCTTTCCTGGGTGTATGTGGCTCGTTATTGATTATAATGTTATTTGGGAATTTTAGCTTAAGGGGAGGGATTAAACCCTTTCAAATTTTTAGTTGTTGGGAGTTTTGATGGGGAGATAGGATGAGTTAATGAGATTAGTGTTAGAATGAATTAACTTTAAGGAAAGTAAAATAATACAAAGTGAATGTGCAAAAAGCAACATGGGATCTAATACAAAAAAGGAGGCAGATTCAAAAGAGAATGCCTTAAACACACTAAGGAACGTTAACAAATACAAACAAGTGTGCACATGTTAATAAAACTTCTCATAAGGGAAGTGCCTTCAGAATGACTAGCAGTTTATATGAGCTGTCTTCCTCTTCTTAAGGGAGGGGGAAAGTAACACGCTATTTTTCAATACCTGTGCTCTTTTATTCCATTATTTTCTTTTCTATTTTGTGCTCCTTTTTTTTTTTTTTTTTTTTTTTTTGGGTCACACCGGCAATGCTCAGGGGGTTACTCCTGGCGGTGCTCGAGGGACCATATGGGATACTAGGGATCGAACCCGGGCCGGCATGGGCCAGCCGCGTTCAAGGCAAACGCCCTAACCGCTGGGCTATCGCCCCAGCCCCTGTGCTCCTTTTTTATTTTAACTTTTCTCTCTCCCTCTTTTGTTATTCAACAAAAATATCTGATATTTTTGTTGAATGATATTGCCCCTATCTGAATGAGACGTTTCTAAAATGAAAACAAACTGCTTATCTATATTAACAAGGAGAGAAACATTATATATAATAAATGTATATATATATATATATAATACATACATGGGGCTGGAGCGATAGCCCAGTGGGTAGGGCGTTTGCCTTGCACGCGGCTGGCCCATGCTGGCCGGATTCGATCCCCGGCATCCCATATGGTCCCCGAGCACTGCCAGGAGTAATTCCTGAGTGCAGAGCCAGGAGAAACCCCTGAGCATTGCCGGGTGTGACCCAATAAAGCAAAAAAAAAAAAAAACAACATACACATATACATATATTATATACATTATATATATGTATGTATATATATATACATGTACATATATATATACACACAATATTAACTCTTTCTTTTTTGGTCTTTTATTTATTTATTTATTTATTTATTTATTTATTTATTTATTTATTTATTTATTTTTGCTTTTTTGGGTCACACCCGGCAATGCTCAGGGGCTATTCCCGGCTCTTCGGTCAGGAATTACTCCTGGCAGTGCTCGGGGGACCATATGGGATGCTGGGGATCGAACCTGGGTTGGCCATGTGCAAGGCAAATGCCCTACCCGCTGGACTATCACTCCAGCCCCTTCATTTTGGTCTCTTTGGGCCACTCCTAGCAATGCTCAGGGTTTACTCCTGACTCTATGCTCAGAAATTACTCCTGGCAGTGCTCAGGGCCTATAAGGGAAGCCAGGGATTGAACTGGGGTTGGCAAGGCAAACGCCCTACCAGCTGTGCTATCACTCCAGCCCCTGTTAACTCATTTTAAAAGTAGAGTATTTTATGCTTGGGAGAATTTTTCCATTTGTTACCTTGTCCTATCCTTAGTGAATTAGGATAGTTCTTAGTACAAGGAAGAAACTGTAAATATTTGTTGAGCAAATGGTTTT
>JAJIBD010016535.1:0-13703 GCA_021461705.1 Cryptotis parvus | reverse complement strand
AAAATGAACAGTATTTTCAACCCCCAATAAAATACTTCACTTGTATCACTTGTCTTCCCATTGTTCATCAATTTGCTCAAGCAGGCACCAGTAACATCTCCATAGGTCCTGTTGCAAGCAAGTGTAGCCCAAGGGCACCTGCTTGCTCCAGGAACAGGGAAGCGCCTCAAACCATTCCTTCAGGACATAGGAATGAGGTCCATAATTGTTACTGGTTTTTGGCATATCAAATAAAACACGGGTAGCTTGCCAGGCTCTGCCGTGCATGGTGACAAAAACACAGAGGCTACAGATTTTAAAAAGACATCGACCAAGTACAAAATGTGGACATTGTTTGGGCTCTGTTTCAACCTATTAAGTATGAAAACACATTCTTGGAAACACTTAGGAAAAGCCACAGACACAAAAACACAGGATTGATATTAAGAAATATCTTGGCCTCAACACTTTTTTCCTTCTCTTTTTATTTATTTATTTATTCATCTATTTATTTATTTATTTGTTTGTTTGTTTATTTATTTGCTTTTTGGGTCACACCCGACAATGCTCAGTGGTTACTCCTGGCTCTACATTCAGGAATTACTCCTGGCGGTGCTCGGGGACCATATGGGATGCTGGGGATCGAATCCAGAGCCGGCTCAGGCTGGCTGCGTGCAAGGCAAACGCCCTGCCCGCTGGACTATCGCTCCGGCCCCTTTTTTTTTAGTGGGTGGATTTGGGTCACACATGGCTATGCTCAGGGCTCGTCCTGACTCTGTGCTCAGGGCTCAATCATGGCAGCATGTGATACCAGGGATCAAACAGACATACAGGGGTCAGCTACATGCAAGGCAAGTATTTAACCCTATCTACTCAGGCCATCTGACCCTTTTTCTTGTGTTGATGTTCCACTTTTTAAGACTACTTTTTGGGCTGGTAAGATAGTGCACAGGAGTCAAGGCGCTTGTCTTGCATGCTGCTAATCCTGGTTTAATTCCAGGCATCTCGTGGATGCACCTCCAAGAAGCACCGTCAAGCACAGAGCTATCAAGAGACACTGCCAGCACCACTGAGTGTGGCTCTCAACGACCCATAAGCAAACTACTTGCTTCACAAACTTCTGCAATTATGTCGGTTTCACAAACATACCCATAAGGAAAGTTTTCACTATCCTTTCTTAAATTGAACATGAGTCTTTGCTTCTACCTTTTATATTTGCAATATGTACAAGATCCACAATATGTCAGAACTTGCACCTACAAATTCTAATAAAACATTTAATGAGTCATTCTTACAATGTAACTTTTCAAATGTCATCACACCCATCCTTGGATATTCTAAACTAAGGCCAACATAACCTTTTCAACAGTATTTCTGGAATTTGACATAGTTTTTTTTTAATCTCCTGCCCGCCTCCTCTTCATTGTTGTTATCATGATGACCGAAGGTTGCAAGCATGCCTGACCAGGGTGCTCACACATTTTTAGCTGTTATGCTTTCCAGGGTTTGCATACCAGTTATGGTGCCACACACTCAGCCAAGATCTGCTCAGCAAGAGTTGCACTCCTTTGTGGTGCTTACATGTGCTCAAGTGGGTAAGCAATCTTAGTTGAGCCATGGAGGTTATGGTTGAGGTGCTCACTGAGGATTGAACTTCCTGGTCATGATACTGGCACATAGTTTTAGTTGCAGCACTCATGGGGGATTGCACCCTTTTTTGTAGTGCTTACACACACCTGCCTGTGGTCTGGCCAGAAATTGCTTGCAGTCCTAGGGATTACAGACAATACTTTCCAGGTTCAAACAGCAGAAATGTTAGGGCTGCACTCAGTATGTATATATGGGATACTGGATTTGAACTCACGGTATCTCTCTTATAATAAGGCATGTGGTTTGAGCCTCTTAGTCTGGCACTATCAATTTTACTATCATCATCATCAATAAAAGTATTTTTTGTCAATACTGGTGCTTTTGATAAAAATACTTTGACAAAAAACTACTTTTATGTCAATAAGTGGTGCTCAGGACTTACTCCTAGCATTGCTCAGGAAACCACATGAGGTACCAGAGATCAAACAAATGTTTGCAACATACAAGACTTACATACCTTACCTACTGTACTAGTTCTTAAGCCATTGACATGTATTTTTAAAATGTTTAACTTAGTTTTGAAAGACCATTTTGAAAATTAATTTTTAATCTGAATGCACTGTTTTAACTCTCTGGGCCTATAAAATTTCATGCAAGACTATTCATGCATCAGAATCAGGCACATCCCAATGTGCCCTGTTTCCTTCCCATTCCTCCCCCTAAAACTTGTCTCCATGGCAGATACTTCTGTTCTCTCTCTCTTTCTCTCCTTTTACGTTTTCTGGTTTGCAATACAGACACTGTAGTGTTAACATGTATGCCCCTTAATTATCAGAAAACTTATAATTATTTGCAATACTGAATGAATCACTTAAACTAGTTTGCTGAGTCCAATGATAAAATTACCCTTTGTAAAGCAATTATGTTTTATATACTATATTGATAATATTGGGATGTGCCTGATTCTGATAATATTATCAATATAGTATACAAAACATAATTGTTTACAAAGAAATTTTATCATTGAACTCATTAGCAAACTAGTTTAAGTGATTCATTCAGTATTGCAAAAAATAATTATAAGTTTGACATAATGTACTAGGATTTCTCACCTAGACACAGTAGTAAGAGAAAGTAAGAGACACTTATTATTTTTATATTAGTGAAGTAAAATAGATTTAGATAAATTTACTTAGATAAATGAGAGGAGAGAGAGACATGTGTTTGAAAGAGAACACAGACTTCTTCATGGAGAAAAAAGACAGGAGTACACATCTTAGGTCAAAATGAGGGGCAAACCTGGGTGCTGGAACATTGTATGACTGAGACCCAATCATTAACAGCTTTGTAATTGTATATCTCATGGTGGCATAATAAAAAAAAAAAAAAAAAGATGAGGACAAATCTTATTTTAGTTTCAATTCTTTCAACTCTGAGCAACATAATCTTGAAAAGGGGACTTTTACTTTTCTGGATTTTCAGCCATTTAATCAAAATTTCAACCCCCCAATATGAGCCGGACATTATTTCAGCAAAGAAGTAATGTCCATTACTTTCTTCCCATTCCTCCCCCTAAAACCTGTCTCCATGGCAGGTACTTCTCTTTTCTTCTCTCTCTTTCTCTCCTTTTTACGTTTTCTGGTTTGCAATACAGACACTGTAGTGTTAACATGTATGTCCCTTGGCCTACTTTCAATACTCAGTTCTAGTCTAGTATCACTATTTCCAACTATTATCGTCAAACTGATCCCTTCTCTACCTTACATACCCTCTGCCCCCCCATACACGTGATAGAATCCAGCCACTGACATGTCCTCCTGGCCCCTGTTTTCCCTGGCCTTAGATATTATTGTCATACAATTTAACAAAAGCTGGTATATGTAATGAGAAATATTCAGAGTAGTCTAGAAAATACAGAATAGAGATACCTGGGGCAAGAAAGTAAGGGGAGTAAGACTTCTTGTTCAAAGTATGAACAAATAGGTTGGAGTTTACTTGATGAAGGGAATGAGAGGAAATGATCCCTGTTTCTCACACCCAGCAAAAGTTAAAGAATAAATCTATTTCTAAAAAATGCACAAGTAGCAGAGTGGGCTCAGTGGCCACTGCTGTGATACTCAGTCAACTGGGTCAGACTATTTAATGCTGGGGCTTGAGGATGCAATGCTGCTTGAGTCCTGCAGTGCTGGGGATCACCAGGGCCACCCTGGCAACATTTGGAAGAGCCTTCTGGCACCAGAGATTAAACTGGGACCCATTTGTGCAAAGTATAAGTCCCTGGCCTCTGTACTATTTTTCTGGCTCCAGAAAAATACTTTTCCCATATGCTGGGGGCAGTCAGGATGACCTCAGTATACCTGGCACCAAAGATTAAGACTACAAACTCATTCTACCCTGGGCATAATAGGAACTAATTCTACCCTGAACACCTTTTCACTAGGGAACTCTGATAGCAGGGCTGGCAGGATCACCTCGGTGCATGTGGGTGGCACTGGCATTTGAACTCACTGACTTGTGCTTGTTGAGCAAGTCTTTATGTCACTCAGCCCTCTTATGGATCCTCTCAACAGGTATGTCCTGATCACTACAGTACATGGTGATCACCAGGTTTGAATTCATGGTTTTATGTTTGCCTTAAGTCCTTGAGCCATATTCCAGGTTCTTAAAGGAAACCTTCAGGGATTATGAAGGAAGTAAAAGTGGTTCGTTATTGCCAGTCCTGGAAAGAGAGCAGATGAAGTTACAGAGGGTGGCAGGGACACTATTATTAAGTTTGGAAAATTTCCAGAGGCAATAGGGTGTCACAGAGGATTTAAATAAGCTAAATTCATTTATTTCATAAAGATTACTCTGATAAGAATAATGAAAAAGGAAATATGGCACATGGACCTGAAATGCTATCGCAGTTGTCCAGAAAAGGCTTATCTAGAGCAGTTGTTAGTGGGGAATAGGAAGAGGACTGAATTTGAGAAATACAAAGGAAATACACTTTCGGCCAGTTTGGTCATTCAATGAAGGTAAGAAGTTAGCGTCAAAATGATTCCTAGATTTCTAATTCTCTACTTTGGTTTTTCTCAACTTTTCAGGGGGCCACAATCCACACTGGTATGTTGGGTTTTTTGTGCTATGTGTTAGGGTCATGCCTGGCAGTACTCAGGGTTTACTCTGAGTTCTAAGCTCAGGATCACTCCGTGTGGGGCTCAGGGTTCTATATGGGGTCCCGGAGATTGAATTTGGGCCAACCATGTGAAGGACAAATGTCTACTGGCTATTGCTGTAACCCTCATTTTAGCATATTAATCACCTCAGTATGTCACACATACATGAAATATATTTCTGAAAGTGTACATACTAATGCAAGGTTTAGATAATACTTTTATTTTTGTTAAAGCCCCTACTGTTTTATTATCCCCACCCATGTGTTTGAAAGAAACAGTGCTCTCATTTATGATTTTGGGACTGGTGGTGTCACAAACACAAAAAAGGAAACAGAGGTATAATGTAAGAAGAGATATTAAAGCAATTTCACTCCTAGTATTTTTACAGGCAATTCACATATCTAAAGGTGCAGTGTTCCAGTTTGGTTTCTACCAAGACACTGAGCTAGCATGTTCCTGGCTCCCAGTGCCCAAGATCAATGCTCTCACCTACCTAAGGGACCAAATAAGGAAATTGCCAAGAAATGGGGAAACCAAGGAATCCCTGCATGAAGCTGAGGAACATACAGTAGAAAGTTAATATTTTGGAGAGAGAGTAGAGAAGAAGGAAAGGAATCTCGGAGATTTCTGCTCTTGCTTCTTTCCCTTCTCAGATCTTGAGACAATAGTGCTTCCCCTACACCTGTTGGACGCCCAATCCTCTGGTCTAGACTTGGTGGGAGGAGTAAATATAGGACAGTGCTGATGGAAAACGGGAAAACAAGCGGGGAGTAACTATGCCAGTTCTCATGACTTCCCCAAACCCTCAGAATGGATTAACGAGAATCTAAGGTAGTCTGACTCCTGTGCCTGCTAAAGCAGTCACAAGGGCTGATCAGAGCCCACAACTTCTTCACTTAAAAAGAAGAAAAATAAAAACCCAAGGAGTGCCTTCAAATGCTGCTTATCTCAACTACTGCTTAAGTAGACTTAAAACTAAAATAAGTATCTAGAAGCTCTGAACCATACAATAAGTTTGCTTTCCACATCCAACAAGTTGAGTATGCTCACATTTTTCTTAAGCACACATTAAATGCTATTTAAAAATATATAAGCTACCCCAGCATTTCTTTTCTTTAGTTTTCCTTTTTTTGAATCACACCTGGAAATGCTCAGGGGTTACTCCTGGCTCTGCACTCAGGAATTACTCCTGGTGGTGCTCGGGGACCATCTGGGATGCCAGGAATCAAATCTGGGTTGGCCATGTGCACAAGCAAATGCCCTATCCGCTCTAGTATTGCTCCACCCCCTAGCTCAGCATTTCTTAGGAAACCCAGGCTCATATGGCCCTGTGGGCCCCTAGATATTGCAAGGTAGGCACAGGTGGAAAATCACATAAGTGAGGGTGCACAGTCCCACAGGAGGGGGTTAACTGGTAGACAGGTGGACCACAGAAAGGAGACAAAGTCAGAAAAGGGTTATGGGGAGAAAAAGGTTGAAAAACAACTTTTCAAAATGTCATACTAGACCATATATTTTCAACAAGTGTTAAATCACATCACAAACCTTGTGTCGAGACGAAAGGAAATTAAGTTAGAAATTAATAATAAAATATATTTTGAAAGATACTGGCCTTTTGGAAACTTAAAAATTAAGTGTTGCCAAATGATGAGTTAGAGAAAAAATCAGGAGCCAGAACAATAGTGCAGCGAACAGGGCTTTTGCCTTGCATGCAGACTACCCAACATCCCATATGGTTCCCTGAGCTATACCAGGAATAATCCCTGAGTGCAGAGGCCGGCATAAGCCCTGCATACCACCAAGCATGTCCAGAAATAAAAGCAATTAATCATAATAAAATGTTAAAAAATAGGAGCCCAAGGACAGTCCAGTGGTAGGGCATTTGCTGTGCACACAGCTGACCTGGATTCAATCCCCAGCATCCCATATGGTCCCCTGAGCACCCCCAGGAGTAATTCCTGAGTGCAGAGCCAGGAGTAACCCCTGAGCATTGCCAGGTGTGACCCAAAAAAGCAAAAAAAAAGTTAAAAATACTTGGACTTAAATGCTAGGGCACCACATGTGAAATGCAGGGAACCCCCAAAAAAAAAATTCAGTGCTTTAAGGCAAATTTACAGTCCTAGATTGTTACAATAAAGACATAAAAAAATCACCACTTTAAATACCCAACTTAAACAATTAGGGGCCGGAGTGATAGTCTAGCTGCTAGGGTGTTTGCCTTGCACACAGCGGACCCAGGTTCGATCCCGGCATCCCATATGGTCCCTGAGCATTTCCAGGAGTAATTCCTGAGCGCAGAGCCAGGAGTAACCCCTGAGCATTGCCAAAAAGCAAAAAAAAATTATATAATCAGTAGAGTAACCCTACAGAAAGAAAAATATTTAGCAATAGCAGACATAAGTGATTTATATGGACTGGAGAGACAGTACAGTAGGCAGGCATATGCCTTGTATGCAGCCTCCTGTATTCAATCCTCAGCACTACATATAGTCCCCCAAATACAGTCAGGAGTGATCCTGATCCAGAGCCAGATGTAAGCCCAGATCACCACTGAGTATGGCTCAACCCCCCATCAAATGAGCTAAGTGATTTAAGAAATTAATTTGCAAAATAAAATATCAGCATAGGGGTCAGAGAGATAGTGAAGTAGGTAAGGCGCTTGCCTTGCACAGGGTCTACTTAGGTTTGGTTCGGAATCCCATATGGTTCCCCAAACCCTCTAGGAATGATTTCTGAGTACAGAACTAACTGCTGAGCACTGCTGAGTGTGGCTCAAAAATAAAAAAAAATAATTAAAAGAAACTAAAGTTAAATACAGACTTTTAAAAACAATAAACAGACAAATTTCTGGCAAAAATGATCAGAAAACAAACAATATGAATAAAAATGGACTATAACTATAAAGGTTTAAGAGAGCTCTTTTTCCCTTTTGCCTTTTGCCTTCTCTCACTGCTCTCCTCACCGTTCTCTTCCCTCTTGGGCCTTAACATGTGGTAGCGGCCATCTTGGCCTAGGATTCTAAACTTACACAATGGGGAAGGGCCCCAGCTGGGAACCTAAGTCCAGGGTTTTTCCTGTTGCTGAATTGTATACCAGAACCTGTGAGAGTAAAGCCTTTATAAACTGCAAATAAAGGGGGAGGCGATAGCTTAGCGGGTAGGGCGTTTGCCTTGCACATGGCCGGCCTGTGCTGGCCCGGGCTCGATCCCCGGCATCCCATATGGTCCCCCGAGCACCGCCAGGAGTGATTCCTGAGTGCAGAGCCAGGAGAAACCCCTGAGCATTGCCGGTGTGACCCAAAAAGAAAAAAAAAACTGCAAAAAAAGAAACTATAATCTATAAGAATATACCAACAATGTTAAAGAGATTTTTGTCTATGAAATGAATGAACTTATTAAAAGATAACTTATTATAACTCATAAAATTAGAAACTTAAAGTTATTACTATTAAAAATAGAGGCAGTGACCAAAATGTTTCATATATGTATGTAATATATTTGTGTGTATATATATACATATATATATATATATATATATATATACATACATATCACTTGCATCACTTGTTTTCCCGTTGTTCATCGATTTGCTCGAGCAGGAACCAGTAACATCTCATACATCCCTGTTGCATGCTAGTATAGCCCAAGGGCATCTGCTCACTCCAGGAACACGAAGAACCTCAAACCATTCCTTCAGGTCGTGGGAATGAGGTCTATAATTGTTACTGTTTTTGGCATATCAAATATGACACGGGTAGCTTGCCAGGCTCTGCTGTGTGGGTGCTATACTCGGTAGTAGGTAGGCTCTCAGTCCATGCATTTACTGAAGAACTGTGCAGCCACAAAGCAGCTGCACCGACAAGGAGAGATTGGCTTTTCTTTTGGGTAGACTGACAAGATATGGAATCTGGATGTTGAAAATGGCTGCCATAATGGTGTGGGGTTCCTCTGGGTTCTTTCGAGGGTCTATTGGGAGGGCAGGCCAGGGCTAGAACCCATCTTCCCTCCCGGACGCCTCATGATCAGCTGAGCATAGGGAGAGCCGGTAGCAGCTCTACCCTGTGTATCTGTGTCTCTGGTTCAGCATACTTGGGCTTGAAATAAGCTATACTGTATCATTTGACCCAGACATACCACTCCTGGAATATGCCCTGGGAGGCCAAAAACACAGTGGAAACACCATCTGCACGTCTATGTTCATAGCAGCACTATCACAATGGCCAGAATCTGAAAACAACCAGAGTGCCCGAGAACAGACAACTGGGTTAAGAAACTGTGGTACATCTACACAGTGGAATACTGTGTATCTGTTAAGTAAATGAAGTAATGAAATTTGCCTATAAATGGATGGATGTGGAGAAGATCATGCTGAGTGAAGTTAGCCAGAAGAAAAAGGACAGATATAGAATGACTGCATTTGTTTGCGGGATATAAAAAATAGCATGATACCAATATCCATGGCCAGGCAAAAAGATGGATCAGGAAGTCTTGTCAGTGGTGGAATCTACTGCAAGTGTGTGGGAGTCAGAGGTTAGGTAAGACAGGGAAGGGAACAGTGTGCTAATAATTACTGGAAATGATAACACCAGCCTAAAACTGAGCATTGAAGATAAACAAAGGGATATACATGATAACCTGTAAAGGTATGTATTGCAAGCCACAATGTGTAAGTGAAGAGAGAGATACCAGAGAGAGAGAGTGAGAAAGAGAGAGAGAGAGAGAAGACAAGGTGTCTGCCATAGAGGCAGACTGCGGGCAGGGGAGGGAATCAGGGGGGCACTGGTGGAGGGATGGGTGCTGGAACACTGTATGACTGAAACCCAAACATGAATATCTTTGTAACTGTATATCTCATGGTGGTATAATTTAAAAAATTTAAAAAAGATTTGTATAATAAAAAAATGGGGAGAGGAAAAGAAGACAATTCTATGAAGAAGTCATGTGGGTGACCAATGGGCATATGAGAAAGTATTCACTGACATTTATTATTAGGACAATGCAAATTTAAACAAATATTCAATATCATCTCACTCTAGTGAGAATAATCAGCTTGGGTGGGGATGTGGGTGAAAAGGAACCCTCATTCTTGTTGCTGGGAATCTTATCTGGTTCATCCTCTCTAGAAAACAGTGTGGCGATTCTATAAAATAGTATAGAACTGAGTTCACCATGAAGGGACTTGAAAGGAAGGGGTCCATAAGTCATTTGTGGAGGCTGCATGGTGGATTTGATGTTAGAACACTGTATGCATAATACTCTATCATGAACAGTATTGTAAATCACAGTGCCTCAATAAAAACTGGAACAAACTAAAACAATAAACTTGAAAGCAAAACTATATGAACAGAATTGTGGCAAGTCCTAAAGAATTAGTAAGAACTCCCATGTGACCCAGTAATTCTACTTCCCAAACACAAAGCACTCATTCAAAAGATATTGTACACATTTGTTTATTCCAGTACTTACCACAACAGTCAGGTATGGAAGTAACCCAAATATTCAATGATAGATGAATGGATAAAGAAACTGTGATACACAAACACAGAGAGAGATAATATTATGCAGTCATAGAAAGAAAAAGATAAAATCATGCAGTTGTGTGCATCTAGAATAGTGCCTGGAAGTGCAAAGGATCTCTGTATAAACTTGTGGTTTAAGTACTTGATCTTGGTTGTTTTAGTGCACCTACAGTAGATGGTTTTTAAAACAAACTTTGAACTCAGTTACAGGTAACTGACAATCATATGCTTCTCCAACCCAAGTCTCTACTCCATCTCCACCAGAGAGACCCTTGACTTTGATCAGTCCCAAAATAGTATTTTCAAGGACATTCAGTTTGGTCACAGTTCAAGTTGGCCAGTTTCTGAGGAATAAGATAAAAATACTTTAAACATCAAGTCAGGCAGAGGCATTTCTTTTCATGCTAATGGTTGTCTCCTTTCTATGTTCTCTTCTCTCTCATACTTGCTCTAAAAGGAAGCTGAAGTTGCCTTCCATTTGAAAGAGTCAATGGAAGAGGACAGGAATGTGGCCATATGAACTTGATCCAGTTTAGGCCTTAAAGTGAGAAACAAGAACTTGCAAATGTGATTTAAGTCAGTTCTGCTTTAGGTCTTAAGGAGCATAAAAACATGTTTCCTCAGCTTGTCTTCTTGGCAGCAATCCACCTCCCACAACAGGGGTGGGAAAATCAAAAGTACCATGAATAGATATAGGAAAAGGGAGTCCAAGACTTGGTCTGTCTCCACCAAGGCACCAAACTCACTGGCCAAGAAGACTCTTCAGTATATGGTTGCTCTCAGCCTGCAGGTTACTGTTGATCTAACTTACTGAAAGAAATGCCTTACAATAGTTCTATAAAATTTTGTGCATAGCTTGCTCGCCAAGCCTAAGTTCTTCCTTCAATATATATCTCACTTACTTGTCTTTATGTTTCTTTGCCTATTTCTGCTCTGGTGAAGCCTGTGCTCTCTCCTGTGAAAGAAGAACACGCACTTCTTCCATTCTCTCCCCTCACATCCTTCTAAATAAAAGTTTCAATAACTACTATTTTTCATATACACACATGTGTATTTCCTGGGGGTACAAGACTCTGCCAAATTATCTTTGCCAAAGAGATAAATAACAAGTTCAAACATTAGTAAGCTTTTTTAAATCTGAGAATTAAGTAGAAAAATTTGCATAAAGTCTGAAAAGCAACACTCCTAACATTTGTTACTTAAAGGGATTTGACTGGAAATGTTACTGGCACCCGCTCGAGCAAATCGATGAATAACGGGTTTCAAGTGATCAAGTGATCAAAGGGATTTGACTAAATGTTTTTGCTTGGAAATAATGATATATAAGACATATAGCATGAACATTTTCAACTTCACTTATAATTATTGATATATTAATTAGTTAATACTTGTTACAAATGCAGAAAGAAAATCTAGTCTTAATTTTAAAATTACTGAGTGGCCATCTTACTTTTGTTTGAGCAGTGTTATGAACTGAATCATTTTTTCCTCCCCAAATTGTATGTTGAAGCCCTAACCCCCAGTGTGATGGTATTTGGAGGTTGGATCTTATGTAAGAAATTACATTTAAATTAAATCATGAGGGTGGGGTGCTCATAACAGGATCAGTTACCCATAGGGAAATCAATCCTCTTGCTGTTTCATCTGCTTCCTTTATATCTACTTCCTTTCCCTCCTCTACATACACACCAAGGGAACATATGAGCACAAAGCAAGATGTCAGCTGACTACAAACCAGGAAGTGAAAGCTTCCCATAGTAAGGGTGAAATCAGCTGTGCCTTAGAGCTGCAGAGCTCTAGGCATATTGCACCTACTTCCAAATCTCTGCACTAAGAGATGACCAAACTCTAGCATGGCTTCTAGAAGGACAAGGCCATATCCCTAAGAAAATACAGATCAGCCTCCCTGAATTAAAATGCTTGCCTGAGAAAGCCAACTCCAAGAGGAAAGTTTAATACTTGTTTCAGTAAATGCCTTTTGATAAGGCTCTGACCTCCCCTTTCCTTAGACCATTTGCTTAAAAAGGACTTAAGGCTGTAAATACATATATCTCTCAAAACTCAGAATTCTCTTTCTCAAGGACATGACCCAATCCTTTGAAACATAAATTAAGAGGAAATATAGGGACATCTGTCTCACAATCTCTGTGGGAGAATAGAATCGTATCACTGATAACTGCCAGCAAATACAACTAGTCTAATGGCATGCATACATATCAAATTTGCAATTTTGTCATTTTTGTTTTGATTTTTGGCCGTATTTGGCAGTTTTCAGGGGCTTACTCCTGGCCTAGTGCACAGGGATCACTCTGGGTAATGCTCTGGGGACCATGTGTGATGCCATGTACCTACCCAAATCAGGGTTTGGCCTATACAAAGGCTAGCACCTTACTCCCTGCACTATCTCTCTGGTCCTAAGGTTTTTTTTTTTTTCGTTTGGGGCTACACCCGGAGATGCTCAGGGGGTTATTCCAACTTTTTACAAAGCTCTGCACTTTTGTAATTATTCCTGCAATGCTTGGAGGGATCATATGGGATGCTGGAGATCAAATCCATGTTGGTGTGTGCAAGGCAAGTACCCTACCCATTGTACTATTGCTCCAAGTCCTTGGTCCTGAGATTCTTAACTTCTATGATACTACTTAGTCCCAATTCTCCTCTCTCCATCATTCTCCCTTTACACGAACCAATTTACTTTTACAGAGATTAGAATAAAATTCAGCTCTTTTCTCCTATTATCAATAGTTACTGAATCAAAACTGTTGCTGCTGCTTAATGTCTGGCATATTTATTTTTGGCATCACATGCTTGATAAGCTGGTACCTTGATTTTGGATCTCCCAGTCTATGCTGTTCTCTTATGACAACAATCTTAGTCTGCTCAAGCTGCAATAATAGGATGGGTGACTTATACAAGAGAAAATTCTCATAGTTTTGGAGGCTGAAAGTTCATGATTACGGATTGGTTTCTGGTTGATCTCTCTTCCTGGCTTTGGATAGCTGCCCCTCATACTATGTCCTAGTATGACATTTCCTGCATATGTGCAAAATAAGCTATCTGATGTCACTTCATAAAGACACTAATCCTGAGACCAGGGATGTACTCTCCTGACCTCATTCAATTTTAATTACAGATTTATCATTTCATCTCAAAGTAGAATACCCCTATTTAGTATGATCTGAATGATTATTTTTATCTGAAAATATGACAAAAAGTTTTCCATGCAAATTGCTGATAGAACATTTTTCAGATAAAAAAAATTAACCTAACAAATCATACCAAAAAGGAATGTTTGGTTTGGAGGCACTGAGGAAAACTTGTACTTTCTTAAGAATTCCATCAATAAGTATCTCTTCACTGAGAGTTATGACTTCAATTTATTAATTTGAAGGGGAGGGGGGCAAAAATGTAAGGTAGATAACAGTACCCAATGCTGAGGAGTTAGATGTAATTCATTT